>JAFVLL020010003.1:0-143546 GCA_021397915.2 Tor tambroides | reverse complement strand
TTTCACCTTATCATGGTCAATCTCAGTGTCTCCAGTGATCACGATTCTCTTCTCGATACGGGTCTCTGAGATCCCGCCTTTCACCGTCTGAGCAGAGAAAGGGAAGAGAACGAGAGAATGAGAGAGCCAGAAACACAGTGAAGCGATATCTCATCTGTGCAGAACGGCGATTCTTCACTAACTTTGCACAATGGAAAGACACTGTGGAGCGGTGATATAAATTGTAATTACCAATGCCTTTATCTCATGTACGCAGCCTCTTGGCACCGATGTGCCCTAACTTGCAGTGCGCAGTATTGTATAGTTTTCTGCAATTACGTATTTTAAGTTTCACATTGTGCTTAAATATGATGATTAAACATCAATCAGTTGTTCTTTAGGCAGGAGACACTGCAGGTTTAGGCGTAGCTTCATGTACCTTGGTGATCTGGGTGGTGGTGGTGGTGCTGACGGTCTCTGAGGTGATGGTCTGAGCACTCAACAGCATCCCAGACTCCTTCTCTGACAGCGCGTTGGGCTATTAGCAAACAAACACACAAGTTATAAGAATACTCTTCCATTACATCTCTCATTTATCGCTTACACCCAAAGCCATTTCCTTTGGAGCCTCAAAGGGGACACAACGATGGAAAAACATGGGATGGGAGGAAACATTATATTTCAATGCTTTTGCATTTGCGTTTGGGTTCTCCTAAACAACGTGTTCTCACAAAAGAACTGAAATTTACTGTAGTTTTTTTCTCACACATTATCAGGAAAAGAAGTACAAAGGCTGTCACCGGGGCAGTATCCTTTCAAAAGGTACACATTTGTACCTTATTTATCCCTAAAAGGTGCATGTAAGAACATTAAAGGTGTATATTAGTACCTAATGGTACATATTAGTGTATGGTACATATTGGTACATATTATTACCTAATGGTACATATTACTTTTAAAAAGGTACTGCCCCAGTGACAGCTTTTGTGCACATCATATTATTTCCACCAGCAGTTTTGTGTTCACTAGAAGAAGGTTAAGTTTCTCAAGAGAGCATAAAAGTTTTGCGAACGAATGCAAAGTTTCTCAGGGAAGCATTGAAATATAATAATCCATTTAATTTTTTTTCCCCATCACCATGTCCATTTAGGGTTTTTGTAATAATAATAAAAAAAATCAGAAATTTATTGTTATATAGAAATTATCTCCAAAACCAAAATAAGTACTTTTTTGTATTGCAAATAGCTGATGAGAAATATTATAAATCTGTATAAATCTTTGGTGTGCAAAATAAATAAATAATAATAAAAATAAATTAATAAAAATAAATAAATACATAAAACTAGTTAATAATAACAATAATAATAATAATAATAATAATGATGATGATGTAAGGAAAAGAGATTTTTTGTTTTATAAGTTTCATATGCTAAAAGTGAATTAGTAGCACTTATTTTACAGTCCTGTTCCACATGCACATTGGGTACACTGTGAGTTTACTGTAAGTGCACATACTATAAAATAGTGCAGCCAGCAAGTTTTATATGCTATAAGTGAATTCAGGCATGATAAAGATGGATGATTGTTTTTCTTCTGCAATCTGATGTATTTTTAAAAGAATGAAAAAATAAGCCTTCACTAATATAGCAGTGGGACCTCTGGGATTCTGGTTAGAAACTCTTTAAAAAACTGGCCTCTGGTTACATAGTAGAGCTCAAAGAGAGATAACTAAAAGATCTTAATGATTAGTTAAACTCACACAGAAATGCACTGTGAAAATAGATGACAACAAACTCTGAACACATCCAGTACAGAATAGGAGGTTATGAAATGTTCTGAATACAGATGTGTGTCGATATATGCACTGCTGCCAAAATCCAATTAAACAACCAATATCGACCAATGCTTGATTATTAATGTTTGATTTTATTAACAAAATCACTACTACTGGGCAATGTGGTTACCAATATGTATTGATGCTCATATATTTTGTATCCCAGGACATTTTATTCCATGTTTCAAACAGCGACTCTGCTCACCTGTGCAGACTCATATGTGATGGTCTTGGTCTCTGTATGCACAATCGGGATGTCCTTGGTGGCGATTTCGCTGCGAAGGGAGTTGGTGACATCAGAGATGGTGATTGTTTTCGTCTTCACCACAGGAGACTGTGAGAGGGGTCAAGACACAGTGGAAAGTGAGCAGAGAATTGCTTTTCGCACTACATTAGCTTCACCTCACACACATCAACAGTTACTAAACACCATCTGGAACCTTTGGCCAAGCCTTTGTATGGTAAGATTGATATTCTGTGCTGACTACTTCAAAAAAATAAACAAATAAATAAAACTACTAGACAAGAAAAAATGCTTAGCCTGGTGAGACTTTGAATGGTTGGCAAAAAAAAAAAAAAAAAAACAGGGCTAGAACAGGTACAAATGCAGCCACTTCAATGATTTTATATGCACTTTATCACCCTTTCCAATCAAATCATTTTCTTTTATGGTGCATAAAAGAGTAAATCTATCTAAAAACGCTTATTATGGCACATCGACTGGATTTCTCAAACATAAGTGGTGTAAAATTGCCACCCAGCTGAGTTAATATTAAACGCAGAAAAAAGTGTGCTGAAATTGGCGCTGTCTAATTAATCAAACATATCGCAATCACGATATCGACTACAATTAATCTACGATATCGCAATTATGATACCGAGTAATACAGGAACACAGTTCTGGATTTGTAGCCTAAGAAAAGATGGCATGCTGTTGCTCCACATAGAGTAAGTATATTAACATAAATTACAAGGAAGATAACTGAAAATGATGTTTTCTGTCATATTCGGTCTCAGTTGGAATGAAATTATGCTTCACAGAAGTGCTTCCCAGTGGAGCAATATCCATTAGGAAGCTCCACAAACACTAAGAGTATGGACATCCTCTTGACTGAGAGGACCTGAATGAAACCTTCATCGCGCCTAGGATCCCACCACTACTATTACCCGCAATGCTTGGCTCAGATATGCAGAATATGCATTTCAAAACCATCACAAATTAGTATGGTTTTGCTCTTTAATCTTTTATCTGTAGGCACTCAGCCAAAAAGGCTTTTGATTTAGGAACATTTGGCACGTTGTATGTCAGATATTATTTTCATGCAATAATAGCAACGTCAGGTTGACAGATGATGAAGGGAATAAACGCAGTGGCAAATTCAAGCCAAATCATGGGCTCACCATGTGGCGCTTTCAAAAGAACAGATCGGTGAGACGACTCGCATCAGTCTGCAAGTCTCCTTACACAGAGTTATTAGTGCATTTAAAAGGGGCCAAACTGAAGTCACTCAAAGTACAAATCATTAGACAAAAGAGACCAAAGGCTACCAGAAGAGTCACTCTTACGGAACTGAAGAGCTCAGAAACCAAAAACACTCAAGTATCCATGAACTCACCCTAATAAGATAATGGAGGAAAAAAGCAAAGGCTGAAAAATCGAATTAGTCTGAGATTATGTACTTTTTTTTTTGGAAAACAATTTGGATTATTTCCTTACCATCCAGGGAACCACAAAATCTCTTGCACAAGACATTTAAGAAAGCGATACCATCTCCATAAGCCGTTTTCATACTGAATGGATTACATGCTCTTAGTTAGACTGAGGAAAAATGGATTAATTATGAACGTTGGAATATCAGACATACATTTTCCTGTCTTCTTACAGGCATCAATAAATCAGCTGCAGTTTGTCTGGAAATAAAGATAATTTGGCTATAACCAAGGAATAACAAAAGATATTGTGCTAATAGATGACCATGACAAGATAATAATTATGAAAACTAGTTTTTGCAGTAAATATGGCGATTCCACAGTGCACAATAAAGCAGTATTAGAGAATTGCAGACGTTTGAGCTCAATGCAAATTGAAATGAACAGACTTTTATGCATATCCAAAAATACTTCACTAGATGTTCTGTGAAAATGACTTCATAGAAAAGTTATTTTGAAAGTTTATTGATTGTACCTCGGATTGTCTTTATCATGGAATAGACTTAGTCAGAGCAGATGTTATATATCATTTGAAGCAAATCAAAATTAGGCTTTGACATACTGTATATAAAACAAAAAATAACACAAAATCAGATGGTCTATGACAACTTATTGAACAAGAACAAACTGCACCCACTGACAGTGCCATTCACTAAAGAAATTATGCAAATTAGGTAACAGATATATGTACTGAACATAAGTCAAATCCAAAATCTGCTACACTTTCTTGGGACTGTCCAGCATCACCTCACTGGTGTGATCCAGATGGCCCAAATTTGTGTCAAATTAAATATATGCCATCTACTCTGACTACAGATTCATAGAAGTGCAAAGGTATGCAAGGATTTTTTAAAGATAAATTACGCTACTTAAATGCATATTACATAAAAAAAAACAAATGAACATAAAACACATTCTCTTCCTTCAATCGCTATGCATTATACTATCACTCATTGCAGAGAGAGAGGCTGTGATTGTTGTACCATATAAGCCACATTTAAAGCTGGCATGACAGTAGTACTGATGTTTTTGATGCATGCTGGAGTCCAGTGGAAGGAGAAACAGGATCATATTCGTGGGGGTGTGTAATTAAAGTCCTGATGTGCTGATCCACTAATGGCTGATACAACATAAATACTTCATGAAGAAGTAGACGGTATTACAGAAAATGTCCCTTCCATTATCCTTCGGTTGGCAATTACGTCTGCAAAGAGAAGCAAAGTGCAACGTGTGCTGAAAAGCTGTCCAGAGAAATCCAGTGGTCACAGCGTGAAGATGTACACAGCTGGTGTATAACAAAAACTAAAAAAGGTACAACTACATTTGCACATACAGAAGGAATTACAGTGTTTGCATGGTGGCCAAAGAATAGTGTTAATATTTCAGGTGAGCTTAGGTTTTAGCCTATGTTTGTGCATAACTGAAAAACCAGTGAAATCACAAACCAGTGAAAAAATAAATGCGTAAAAAAAGACTGCTCACAATTTAGTATGCAAATACTATGGTAACATCATTGTTATTAGTTAAATGTATATTTCAAATATTTAATCAATGTACACTACCTTTCAAAAGTTTGCGGTCGGAAAGTTTTTTGAATGTTTTTGAAAGAATTCTCTTTTCAAATAAATGCACATAAGAGAATCCTTTCAATAATCATGAGAGATCATTCTAATCAATCTTTCAGTTTCATAAGAGATGCTGTTATCGTGCATTAAAAACACAGTAATATTGTTAAATATTATTGCAATTTAAAAGAACTGTTTTCCATTGTAATATATTGTAAAATGTCATTTATTCCTGTGATCAAAGCTGAATTTTCAGCATCATTACTACAGTCTTCAGTGTCACATGATCCTTCAGAAATCATTCTAATATGCTGATTTGCTGCTCAACAACAAATAAAACATTTCCAATTATTATCAATGTTAAAAATAGTTGTGCTGCCTAATATTTTGGTGGAAACCTTTTTAGGATTAGATGAATAAAAAGCTCAATACAACAGCATTTATTTGAAATTTTATTTTATAATGTAAATTATGTATTTATTGTCAATTTTGATATATTTAAAGCACCTTATTGAATATGTACACCAAACTTTTGAATGGTATTGTAAATCAGTAGGACATTTCCAAATTTGAAATTAATTAATGAATTATTTTTGTACTGTTAAATTAAATTTTTTTAAAAAAAACATCACTTAAACCTGAAATGATCCACAAGTCAAAGTTTTAAATGTAGTCTATACGGTAAATGGTTTACGCTTAACTGCAGAAAATTAAGAAACATAAGAAGAATCTCATCTTGCAAACACTGTAATTAACAACAACAAAAAGTTTTCAAAAATTACAGAAACTGAATGCCAGTTCAAAATGAAGAAAATCTGAAAACATTAAGTGAATGTGTTGGCTTTGTCAATCTTTACGTCCTATTAAGATAATGTCTTGAATCGAGGGTTTTTGTGTCACAGCAGGTAAATAGTTTAAAATTATAAACTGTCAATCAACATCCACTCTGAAATGGTGAAAGTATTAAGAATCCAAGAGGAACCAACAGAAAAACAGGAAGGACCTCGTCCTCTCTCCCTCCTTATTGTCTCATAATCCAGATAAGCTCAGTCTGAGGGCAGCTGCTGCCTCCCTGATATCTATTTTGTTTCTTCCACAGTCTCTCAAATGAAGACAAGCCACCAGAGCATCAGCGTCAGGACCAGCAGGCTGCTCAACAGGAAGGAGACGCGGGGGCGACGCAGCACCACTGGGTACAGCTGGCAGACACGGGCCTCTTCCTCTGTGGACACGGCTATGGAGACCTGGATGGCATGTCCCTGAGCCTCAATGTCTTTCTCTTCATCACAATCATCTTCATCCTCCTCCATATGCTGCAGCAGCGGCGGGCCTCCTGGCGCGGGCGCCCACCTGACCCTTACCTGCTGTCGCCTGGACGGACCTGCTGCACGCTTCCATCTCTGCGCAGGGCGACGGGACACCAAGAGAGACACAGAACAATGAACAGACATGTGGAGTGGGGAGAGACATGGGGAGAGATTGATGAGGGGTAGTGGAGATTTCTGAGTGGGTTTGAAGGGTCCGAGCTCAGGATCTGAGCTCACCAGAGTGGTTTAAGCGGGCCAGATGGATTGAAGCAGAGGCCTTGAGGGTTTTTATGGCGTTGGTGGACACCGGATTGACATTAAGATTGGCAGCAGACATGGTTTTGGCAGTGTAAATATCCGTCAGTGACAGAAAACACCATAAAAACCGGCAGGGTTTGGGTGGGACGGGCCACTAAGCGAAATCCTCAGAGGATCAGATCAGTGGATGCGTGTGCCACAGAACTAAACTCACAGTTTACTACATCCACAAAGAATAAACAAGCATTGCTAACTAAGATATGGAATAAGTTCCATTTTAAGTTTTTCATAGCGTTCGTTTCTGTTGGGTTCTTGAACACCAGTTAATATTTTTAAATACTGAACAGTAAAATCTGTGTGAATCTTTCATGAATCTGCAGCACCACAGCCAAAGAAACTGTTCTATTCGAGATTTTTTGGTCTGAAATAAAGTTTGAATGCTTAAAAATGGACAACATATCTTTATATTACAATTTTGTCACTGACCGCACGCAACAACCTATAGCACAACCAGTGTAGTCTGATTTATGGACAAATGACTCTGGTTCTTTTAGGTAAATTGATCAAAATAACTCACAAATCAACTCTTGAGTTATCAGTCTAATGACTGATTAACTGAAACGGTCAGGGTTGCCTTTCGCACCCTAAATGCTGTTGTGTAAATGAATGGCCAAAATGCATAAAAAAGTTTTCAGTTTTTAGTTTAAAATGGTATGGTGTAAACACACTTTTAATCACTGAACTGCAAGTTATCACTTCTGTCATATGAATCTTTAAATTAAACTGAGACGTGGATGGTAATTCATGCCATGTAGTTACAAAAAACGCTTCGCGAAAGAGATTATAATAAACCATACTTTCATTTTAAAAACTTGTTTAAAGGGATAGTTTACCCAAAAATTACAATGACCCCATGATTTACTCACCCTCGAGACATCCTAGGTGTATATGACTTTCTTCTTTCAGATGAGTACAGTCGGAGTTATATTAAAAAATGTACTGGATTTTCCAAGCTTTATAATGGCAGTGAATAGGTGTTGAGATTTTGAAGTCCAAAAAAGTGCATCCATCCATCATAAAGAGTGCTCCACATGGCTCCAGGGCATTAATAAAGGCCTTCTGAAGTGAATCAATGCGCTTGTGTAAGAAAAATATAAACCATAATCTCTAGCTTGCACTAACAATCGTACGCGAGTTCAGGAGAACGTAGCGTTCCAGCAGATGACGTAAGCGTAGCATAAGCTCCGGTGAGAAGTGACGAACAAGAGAAGAGAGCGAAACAAAACACCGGTCATGAATTAGAAGTACAAAACGAGGATTTGTAAAGAAAATGTTGTAAGATTTCGATATAAGCCAAGAGGAGACTGGTTTTGCTTTGCTGTAAACAAAACTTGGTTCCCGCGAGACTAGCATATTCTCACCAGAGTTACGCTACGCCTATATCCTACGTCATCCGCTGGAACGGCACTCTCTCATGAATGCCTTTATTAACCCCCCAGAGCTGTGTGGAGCACTTTTTTATGATAGATGGATCCATTTTTTTGTGCATTATAGCATTATAAAGCTTAGAAGAGCCAGGACATTTTTTAATATAACTTCGATTGTATTTGTCAGAAAGAAGCCATAGGGTGGCTTGAGGGTGAGTAAATCATGGGGTGATTTTCATTTTTGGGTGAACTATCCTACACAAGTTCAGTATATATTTAAGGCCAGCTATGGGGAATTATTCCTTATAATTTGCAAATAAATCATTATTTCAACTTCTTAGAATCTAGAATTGTTTGATGGAATCAAAACCAGAATCCATTCCTTACAATTCCCATCTCCAGTGCTAACACATCAACACAGAGACGGTCAATACTGGACATGTGCTTTTAAAAACTACTGATAAACAAAAAAGACACTGTAGAGTTTTGTTAAAAAGTGAAATTTTAAATAGAAGTGCACGCTGTCTTGAGAGAATTTGAGAGAATGAGTTCAAACTTTACATTTTGAATTAGAAGGGGTGTGTGGTATGGCAGTTTAGTGTGTTCAGGTCTGAGACTGGTACATGATGTAATAGGCCTCAGCAGAGGAGGGCCGTGGGGCGAGCGAACGCGCCCCTCTCTGGATGCTTCTAGACACTCCTGCTTGTGGAGAGGAGGAGGATCGAGGTGGACATGGAGCTATGGATGAAAGTGGAGGAGGACAAGACTGCGAACCAGGACAAGACTTTTGTGAGGAGAGATGGAGGAGAGTAAACAAAGGGAAGGAAAGGATGGACAACCAGTGAAGGACAGGAACAAGAGGAAAAAAGAGGGAAAGACAATGAAATGAAGAGGAGGAGGCGTCAGTTTCTTATTGTTTGCTTTTCCTATTTGCTTTTTTACTACTTTTTCCTTTTAGACCTACTTTGGTTGTAAGTGAACTAACAGACTCATGCAGCATCATTATGCAGTGTAATCCAGCCATGCGATTCGCAGATCAAAGCAGAAGAAAGCCGGCGGTAGCCATTCAGAGAGCAGCAGCAGTAGTAAAGGGGCGTGGCTTTGGGAAAGGGCGTGGTCAGGGGGTCTATAAAAGCTGCGGGCAGTGAGCAGATTCAGAGAGAGAGGAGATCTCCTACTCTGACTGGGCCATAGCCCTAGTGTCCAGCAGCCATTTGCGCTTCTGCTTGTGTCGTTCTTTATCTACATAAAGAAACGTCAGTCTTTTCAGGTGCGGATGCCTCACAGCCCTGGCAGTAATGACCAAATGAGAGTACGTTTACCTCCGATATTCCCCCCGCTACTCTGTGTACGGGTAGGAGAGGAGGCGTCTTCACCTGTGTGCACACGTGCCCACACACACATAAACACACACTGAGAGTTTATAAAATAACCGCTTATTCAGATAACATGCTACATGTGTCAACGAGCAACTAGATGCATTCTGTATCAGTGAAAAAAGAAAACTATTTTAATTCTTTAATAAAACTTGTAATCCTTAACAAATGCAACAATTAAAATTGAATTTTAAAGAAATGTTTAAATTCTTTGTACACATACTTTCCAGTTTTATATAACTTCCTTTCTTCTGTGAAACAAAAAGGAGACAATTAGATGTATGCTTCTATTTGTATGACTTTAGAAGATTTGAAGTGTTGCATTGTAAAGTAAAGCATTGTTTTCACATCCTTTCTACTGTTTCCCACAGGGACTAATTGCAACCAGCACAACTTTCCTTTGTATCCATAGAAGAAAGAAAGTTGAGCTTGATTAGCATGAGTTGTTCTTATGATTCAGAATGATTTTAAAATGCTGACAGAATAAGCATTCAGATTCATGGGTGAAGTTCTGAAGGTGTCTAATATACTGCATGTCACATAAAACATGTGACTAGAAAATGCACCATACCGAGACTGTGTTACAACACGGCTGATATAAACCTCTCTCTAAATGTATGGGTCATTCTAGAATTGGGGGTACATTTCACGTCTCCCAGGTAAACCTTCTGTTATTTTTCAAAAACAAAAACTTCACTGAATCAGTTTTGAATAATAACACAAATTATATTAAGCTATCACCAAAACAATGCTTTTGTGTATATTAAGGGACATTTTGTCTTAAAAATATTAACTGAAAGACCGCCACTACACCTATTATTGACTGTCTTTGCCTCCTGATTCATACATTCAGCTTGAATTATTATGAAATAATTAAGTCTAATTTTCATATTTTTTGTGTTTACTCTATTAAGTTCCATAAACAATTGCATAAAATATCTAATTTTTGTAATATTTGTAATTTCATTAATTAAAAAAAAATACATTTTGTGTCTGTCCCTACGTTCTGGTCAACTCTGTTACATCGGTTATAAAAAGGCATAAAAATCTTTAAAGCATTCATAGAAAAAACATGTGACTTGCACCAAGTGATGTCACTTCCTTTGGTAGGAATCTTTGGAAGGCATTGATGTATGTCTTTATTCTTTATTCTCATTAATTTGTACAAAATGTTTAGGATACACCAATGGTAGATTAATTATTTGTCAAATCTGTTATTGTGATTTTGCAGTGAATCTCTCATTCACTTTTTAAAAACAATAATATGATGGAAATCCATAAAATTCTGTTTTAGACATGCCATGTGGTATCTGGTTTGAGGGTTAGCATCTTGAGCTAAAGCACAAAATGGTGGAAAATGTCAACTCTGTTATTGTCAATTCTGTTAGTGGTTTAAAAATTTTAATGATAACAGAGTTGACAATGAGTAACAGAGTCAAATGTTCCCAATCACATTTAAGTATTTTCCATTATTATTATGTTTATTTTGGATTCTGGGTCATTTTACTGTAAATGATACATTTGTTTTATATCATTACAGGCTAAAGAAATTGAATTACAGGTAAATTAAACTCTCAGCAGCAGAAAGGCAAGGGCAACAGAGGGCACAGCGACATGCTGACCCTGTAAGGAAGGCAGAAAATAGACAGAGATAGACGGCACAAAAGGAAAAAACACCACTACTCAAAATATAAACTTGTTTTGCTCTAATGTTTATAATGTAAACATATGGCTTCAAAGTAAATCTAAAATTCTTGCAAACTGCTCTTCCTTGAATCAAGAGCTCTGTCTTTTATGTCTATAAAAAACTTGCATAGTGCACATTTAAATACTAAATAAAGACATATGGGCAGAAATTGCCAATAACTGATTTGCATGCCCAGGGTGAGGGAGCAGCTATGTCCTTTTATTTTTCAGATCTGTAATGCATGGGACACATGCAGTTAATTTTCAATTACATAAAAGATATGTAATTCACATGTATTTGATCAAATTAAATAGTTAAATTACATTTAAAATGGTTTCAGTTTTTTAGAATCTGGCAGAAAATGTTGCTGTTTTTGATCTTTTAACTATAGGTGGTCAACTCTGTTTTCTGATGTCAACTCTGTTACCATCAATGTCAACTCTGTTTGTTTAAAGTTTTGCTTTAAAAATGATAATTATATGTGTTTTATTGTTAACAAATTGATCAGAAGCTAATTAGCCTAAATAGTACTACAACTACATGAAATTTGTAAAGAATTTCATTCATTTTTAAAGCTATGTTTAGAGAAAATGCACACCATGTTGGCAACTTTTCAGTTAAACGTGTTGATATTTTTTTGAGGACAGGGTTTTAAATTGTGGTACATTTGTTAACTGTATATGTTTGACCCAATTTGTCTATAACAGAGTTGACAGATTTTTCTGCTAGTACATTGATTTTCAGAATAAATATTTAAAATATTACAAGTTTAAGATCAGCAAATATAGAAAATGTTAAATTTAAAGTGTGTTCTATGAAAATAAAAAAAAGTTTAACAAAAAAAATATTCCTATTTTTTGTTTTCTTTCTCAGCTTGAAATGTACCCCCAATTCTAGAATGACCCGTATATGTTTTCTGCAATTCACTGTAGTTAGTGTTAGCAGAAACTACATTAAAAACTATTAAAAATGGTTTTATTCATTAATTGAAATAAAGCTAAATAATATAAAGTAAAATATAAACATTAGATGAAAATTTTCTCAAATTAAATGTCACTCTGGCACCTAACTGAAACAAGTTTTTTTTTTTTTTTTAGTTTTTTTAGTTTGAGTTTTAACTAAAATTACTAGAACTAAAACTGAAAGCTAAACAGAAAAAAACTAACAAAAATTACAAAAGCACATTATTTTTCAAAATGATTAAAACTTAAATTAAAATTCAAATGAAAACAAAAATAAGAAAATAAATAAAAATACAAATAAAATAAATAAAATAAAAAAGTAAAGGCTAAATAAAACAAATAATATATAAATAAATCTATAATAATAATAATAATAAAACTATAATAAATATATAAAACTAAAATAATTCAGTTAATTATGAAAAGTTAGAATATTCAACGATTATAAACTTACACAGGAAAATACAGGCTAAATGACATATAAAGTGCCTTTTTTTAATGTGTCATTTAGAGGCTGGCAATTTATAAACACTTTGATGATACACAGGAAACAGAAAATATACAGAAAATGCAAATAATGTTCCAGCAGTCACTGAAAACAGCACTGAAATCCATCCAAAACTTCAAAACAGAGAAAACTCAGAAAAGAAAGCATTATATACCCATTGTTCATTGATATCTAAATTACTCACAACTTACAAACTCTGAGTATCCTTCAAAGATTTGATGCCACTTTTAGCAAACTTCAGAAAAAAAGTCACTAATTCTTCCCCAAAAGTCCAAAACCCTGTCAACATACTACGCAGCTAAAACCAATGGATGGCCAAAGTTAGCTCCATTTCATGAAGCCAGCAATCTTTTCCAGTCTTCAAGGCTCTAAATCCAACAATGAAGTGTATACTTTAACCCAAGTACTCACGTCGGGCTGCAGCTGGCCGTTGATGCTGGCGGTGCGGAAGGGCGAATGGGTGGACAGGCGCTTGTCCCACTCGCTGGGCCTTGGCTCGGGCACCGACTCCATGAAGCTTCGCTTGAGCTCGCTGATACTGGTGTGATGACGCATGATTTCTGTCTGTGTCTTATCCACGTCCTGAGAGAGAAAGAGAGGTCCAGGCGGAAAGAAAGCATACCAAAAAGGTCAAAAGAAAAAAATGAGGATAGCAGAAGAGAAATTTGGGAACCGATAGCAAAATTGAGATAAAAAGAGAGAGCACAGGAAGATGAAGGACAGATGAAGAAATTAAGAGAGGGGAAATAACCCAATGAAGACATCTCGTTAGTGAAACGATCTGACATGAAGCACAGTTTTACCCCAAACTATCTCAGGGGTGTCACATCTAGAGATGGGAATCAAGTATTTTCACTGCATAATTTCAAGATGTTTGGTTACATTAACGATTCTTGAATGCCAGTAGATTCCATCTAGAGTTGGCTGTGAGGTTGCAGTGTGAATAGAATATGAGCTACACTCTTAAAAATAAAGATTCCAAAAGAGGGTTTTTGCAGTGATTCCATAGAACCATTTTGGGTTCCTCAAAGAACCGTCAGCGAACAGTTCTTAAAAGAACCATTTCCACTCTAAAGGACCTTTTGTTCAATTGAAAGATTCCATGTTTATTTTTAAGAGTGTATACAAAATAATCCTACAATAACTAGTAAAAAACATTTATTTTGCAGTGTCCTTGCTGGTTGCATGTAACATCAAATACATCAAGTAGCGTGTAACCGATGTAGGTGTGAATGACTCAACCAGTTATTTTTAATGAAAAAAAATCTCCCAAATCAGTCTTGAACTCATGGGTTTATAATGGGTTTGAACTGAATGAACAGTTCATTTACTGAATTGTTACAGTACATTGTAGTTAATGGAAATGTTAAGGAACCAAAATCATATTTCTTGTGATTCCCATCTCTAGTCACATCATTTTCAGTCAAGTGAATGACACACACAAAGCCACTCAACAGATCGCTCATTGGCCACCAAGACACAGGTCTCTTCTTTCCACTTTGACTGTCTTCTAACTGCATTTTATTCTTTTTTTCATCACCTGCGGCCTGATTTGTCTCCCATCATCTCCGCTCAGCGGCATCGGGTAATCAGCTATGCTCAGACACTGTGAGGCTATGAATATTCATGTCAGAGAGGAGGCTTTGTGATCGCCCAAAACAAATGATCCATGTGTGCACAGACAGATTGTGATTAATGAGCTCGAGAGAGAGACAGATCAGCTTATCTTTATTCACATAACTAGACTTTGGAAATAAAACAGATCTGCGTCTTGATGCCCAACAGAACATCTGCGAGAATGAAATACTCTCATGACAAACCATCCCTCACCATCTACATCAGACATCAGACAGTCCGCTGACACTTAAAAATAAACAAAATCCAAGATGTTTGCCTTTCTCCTTAAATTATGGCCTAATCATTTTAAAGGAATAGTTCACCCAAAAATGAAAATTCTGTCATTAATTACTCACCTTCATGTCGTTCCAAACCCGTAAGACCTTCGTTCATCTTCACAACACAAATGAAGATATTTTTTGATGAAATCCGAGAGCTAGTATTCTCATAGCTTCATAAAATTACGGTTGAACCACTGACGTCACATGGATGTTCTTACTACCTTTCTGTGCCTTGAACGTGGTAGTTCCCTTGCTGTCTATGGGAGGGTCAGAAAGCTCTTGGATTTCATCAAATATCTTAATTTGTGTTCTGAAGATGAACAAAGGTCTTACGGGTTTGGAACGACATGAGGGTGAGTAATTAATGACAGCTTTTCATTTTTGGGTGAACTATCCCTTTAAGCAACATTCAATTCAAAAGCCACATAAGTGTGTAACATTTAAGATCGTAGGTTAGTACAGTAGTTTGAAACTGCTATGTGGAAAACTAATAGCAAATGAAAAACATTGTGGTACAGTTAATACACTATGTTTTTGTTCCAAACTTTAGTGAGCTGCTAAGCTAGACATTTTATAGTGGAATGAAACATGAATGTTTTTGGCACAGGAATTCCTAAAATTCATTAGAAAACCAGCTTATTTCCCAAATATTTTTTCAATTACTACCTAGCGAGCCACCATGTTGGAGTGACATTGCTATATACGTAGTAGGGTTGGTTAGCTCAGATGAAAACAGATAGAGCATATAACTTGCCCAACACAAAGTCTTCTCCTCAACACATGAACATGATAAAAATATATCTGTTGTCTTTTAAACTAAGTCGTGTTGGTATCTTTTATTACTCTCACAAAAGCGCTCGTCAAACAGGCATCTATTGTTGTTAAATCACATCTGTTTTTCTTTCAACTGTAAAACAATGGGCCGAGGCTAGTGTGGACCAAATAATTAGTAAAAAAAATTTAAGGCGGATGTGCGAGTTGAGCATACAGAGCATGTACTGTACAATACTAATGATAAAATTTACATCGCACACACTGTACACATAGCCTAGCATACATGTAAAAACCAAAGTAAGCAACATTATTCTGCCTTCACAGATACCTTTTTTGGCAGAATTGTAAGGTAACATTGTATGTATCATTTCCAAAAAAGGCAATCCAGGAATGCATTGTGATAAGGTTTTCAATATGTATTAAAGTATTGTGTCTACAGCTTTGCAACATGCTGATATCAGCTCTATAAGAATCAATTTAAGCAGCACTATTTTGTATGGTTTTGCTGGAGTTTACTTAAAAAGCTAGTCTGGCAAGCAGCTCACTATGGTTTGGGGAAATTTTTTTTCATAATTTTTGTTCTTACCTACCTGATGTCATGACGAAACATACCTCTGGGAACTTTTTCACAAGATGTGAAATATGTACCAATAAGTACATAACACTGCAGTTTCCAACAGAAATGAACACTAGAGGCAGTAAAACAGTGAGCACTTGTAATCGTTTTCATAGACAATTATGACTACAGCTCCATATGTTTCGCTTTCTGGACGTGACAAGCACAGTAGCTCAGCTGTACGGAATTGGACTTAGGATGCAGAATCCTTAGGTACGAATCCTGTCAAAAACATGACTCATGATGAAAGAGCTGAAAGATGACAGCTCAAAAAATAAGCTAAAATTAAAAAGCATGCTTGCGATTGCGTTTTTACGTCACATTCGCTTTTGTTCATACTATCAGGTAGGTTTAGGTGTAGTGCAGATGGTACGTTATTTTAAAACGTCACAGAGCATTAGACTTCTAGCACCACTCAATGGACATTTCGTTTAAGTTAGAACTGTGGTGATACCTACAAAACCAACGTCACATAAAACATACTATGGACATTCATCTGTTCTGGGAAAAAAAAGCTAACACTCTGTTAGCACCTCCCAGTGGACATTTCACATCGAATATGTCACAAAACTTACATGGCAGTACGTATTTTGCGTATTCCCAGAGGTACGTTTTCGTCATGAGACCAGGTTGGTTCTTAAATCATTAATTAAACTCTTCTAAATGCTAATCTGTTATTAGGAGGAGATAGATGAGGTGGTAATCATGTGAGCACTTCAGCAGTTTTACCATTAGACAAACTGTTCAAGCTCCAGTGTGAACAAAGCTTGGGTTCAGAAATGGGTCAAATGACTGGATTCTGATATCTACTCATGCTGTTTCACAAACTGGTCTATAGCAATGCAAAACTAGTGTACTAAACAAATCATATGCTGTCATAATTCACTGCAGCATATGATAGATATTTGACCCGTGTCTGCTGATTTATGAAACAAAGCAGAGTGCAAACAATGACTTGGCTCAAACACCAACGCAATCTTAAACACTCAATATAATGATAGTGTATATGATGGAGACAGTGTTATATGAAGTTTGGTTAGATGCAGAGGTCACAGAGTTAGAGAAGAGGTCAATGGGTGGATGAAAGGGTTAATGTCACAGAATCCATCTGGTTTTCAGACTCATTATCAGATTCATCAGACCTCACAACAGTGGAAACAGCCTTTGTAGTAACTATATAAATATATGACTGGGACAGGCTGTATAACACTACAAATCAGTAATATTATAATCATGTGATCTGATAACAAATAAAACTAAAAACATGCATTAGCAAGCTAAATGTACAGCCAATGATTATATACCTGGCTAAACAGTAGACTTCAGTATATTTATGGGCTTGTCACAGTATGTTTAACCCTGGGTAAACGTCTTTTTTAACCTAGACGAAAGGCCACTTTAACCTTGAGTCATGAAATCCTAGTTCAGAAGCAGGTCGGCTTGCTAAAGCCAATCTGTGGTGCCAAACAGCAAGCAGTTTAGCAATTAAAAACCAATTGTAAACTAAACAATTCCCTGATTAAATAAGCATGCATTCGTACAGCTGCTGTGTTTAGTTTCAGTGTCCCAGGAAAGTGTTAAAATGACAAATGGTGACAGAAAACAGGTTACCTAGATATAAGAGACAGTATTATTGGTTTTAGCAGTATTAGCAGATTTATGTGGTGACAATTTCACAAGTGGACAATTCTGTACACATGCTTTACTTGTACAATCAATAATATTGAGCTGTTTAGCCATGACATCAATTTGTAGGCCAAACCAGGTGGCTAATTCTAGAAATTTGACTTCCCAGGATTAATTTAATAATCCAGGGTAAAGTATGAACCATGTGAACAGGAAACAAGATAACTCAGGGTTATTCATTTCAAGTGTGAAAAGCCCATTAGAAATATTTAGAGAATGTAGAACAGAACAGGCATAGAGTCTACTGTTAAAATGAAACAAAAGGCATTCGTGCTAAGAGCCTAACATGCTGTAAAAGGCATCTGACGATGCTTCGATAAAATAATATTTAAACAAAATCGGATTTATTAAAAAGCTTTTTTATGCGATCCACCTACTGGCTACATTTTTGGATCGGCTCAGTTTTGCAAAAAAATTTTAAAACAAAAAACACTTAGTATAAAAGAAGCAAAAAACAAAATTCCCAATCATATATTTAATAAAATAGTGCTAAGCAAACAGAGAATAAATAGAACTGAGTACTTGCATTACAGTTAGTGAGGTAAATAGTGCATGCCAAGCCTTTAGGGTTAAGCTACAAAACAAAACACAAAAGAGAGTGTGTGGTGAGAAGAATGAAGAAAGAAACAAGATAAAACAGAATCTCATGCATTGAGACATGCAGCGGCAAAAACAAGACATTTCCAGAGTTTCCATACAAACCTCCAACATTAAATTGCTATGTCTGATATAAAGAGTTTCACCCTCAATTTTCTTAGCTCTTTTCTGTGAAGAACAGGAAAAAAATAGAGTTGGCAGTGTTTTGAACGTAGACGTAGAGAAAGTCGTAAAATGATTCTTGGGTAATTTTTAAAGTTTGATCTGCAGTTGCATTCAGTGTGTGGGGACGTGGAGGGATGGAGACAAATCAAATATGGATGAACCGCAGCAGCCGCAGCTAGACAGAGGAGAGAGGTCAGAGGTCAGGGGTGACTGCGGGTAATGTTATGAAAATGTAATGAGATATCAGTTTAAAATTAAACTTCTCTTTGCAATCATTGATGAAACACTGTGTATTTGTTGTGCAAATCTCTGGTGTTATCAAAACAGCATCCTGACCATCCTGACCCAGCAACACTGGCTCAACCTATGTAAATCTTGTCTTCTTATAAGCTGTATATTAGTGACATTGTCCATAATTTTGTGATTATCTGCAGTATGTAAAACCACACTACCAGTCAAAGGTTTGGACATACGTGGTCTTACAAAGCTTTTGATCTACTGAAAAAAGAAGTGTGCTTATTGTATTGAATGCATTTGTAATGTACTTCAAATCTCAATATATTTGAATACAGTCAATATTTCAGTATATTTAGAGGGAAAAACTGTAATAAGATCAAATGAAGTTTTACTATTTTAAATTTTGGCAATGATCTTTTGTTGTGCTTATCTGAATTTTAGAACCAACTCAGTACAAGTGATGGTGGTCTTAGACGTGGCTTTATCGAATGTTGGTTCTGTATAAAAGTGCAGTCAATCATGTATAGTCTAGGCCTGTTTGAAAGGGGTTTCAACTGGTTTTGAGAATGACACACTGCGTGTGCTGTCATCTTTAGAGAGCCTATCCGTATTAGAGAACACTCATTGCTCTGCTTTCTTCTTTTCTGCCAATGTTACAATTGCAAAAGCATCCAACTACACAGAAAGATCAACAATACTTCAGACACTCGCAAACTGAGGAGGCATTCACCTCTTCCCTCCCACATCCTCCCTAATGGCTGACAACTTTGCCAATTTTTCTCTGATACAGTAACAATGAGCAGCAGCCAATTCTCAACACAATAAACTAACAAACACCCACGACTCGCATGCAAATCTCTAATCTCCGCTTATGGAGGCAGAGGTCTCTAAAGTTCTCCTCTCCAACCATCCTACCACCTGCCCCATTGATCCAATTCCCTCCCATCTTTTACACGCCATCTCTCCTACACTTTAACCCGCACTCACATCCATCATAAATGCATCACCACGCACTGGCACTTTTCCCAACACATTCAAGCCAACTTGTGCAACTGACACCACCTGCAGACTAGTCTCTCCTCCAATTCACTGCAAAAAGCACTTGAGCAAGATGTTTTCTTCTTTCTTCTCACAGAAGAAGCTGCTGGACAGCAATCAGTGAGGATTTGACTTGACTGACTTGATTACAAAGTGGACATTCAACAGATACAGCCTTGACTGAAGCCTTTGTGGGTGGAAAGGACATAATCCGTCCTCATTTTGTTAGACTTGTATGCTGCCTTTGACACTGTCTCTTTTCTAACTTCTCCAACTTGGGCATCACAAACAAGCGAAGAGAGGCTCCTAAGTCCTACCTTACAGGTCGATTCTTCAGGGGATCATGAGGTATCAACTAACCACAGGGGTACCGCAGGGTTCTGTGCTTGGCTCCTTTCTTTTTTCAATATATACAACACTGGGATCATCCAGGATGTGGGTTTTTCAGGAAAACAGGTATGTCCAAACCTCTAACTGGTAGTGTATATAAAGTGCAAACATCTCAATGATTTTGTTCTGCAGTTCTGTTGTACATTATCAGCATGTTTCAGTTGATAGATCTAAAGTTTTAAACAAACTTTTTTACAATTGGAACAGGCTTTAAACTGCTTCTCTAAATGTCTATAAATCGAAAGTATGATTTAAATGTTTATAAAAGTGTTTCTTTCAATTATTATTTATCTCAGTTGGATTTAAAGCTGGAGTAACTCAGGTTTGCAGCAGGAGAACACAGTTTCTCTTCTAAAAACAATTTTGTCCATGTAAAAGACAGAGCATGACAGCAGATAATACATGCTAGAGTAAATGTCACAATGACAATGAAAAAGTTCATTTGTACTTCACTCAAAATTAACACTTTCCTCATTCCGTAATCCTCAGCTTGTACTGACTCACTGTCGCTGCCTGAATAGGTACAGTACGTATCTGACAGCTACAGTGCTGTCTGGTACAGCCAAACTCATACAAGTGCAAGCAAGATACAGCCAAAGCAGATGAGAAAACAATAATAAAATGATCTTTTTGTTGTAAAACATGGGCAGTGAGGAGATGATGAGTACAATGGCATCGTCCTCATGCTGCGATACCCGTACGGAACAAGCTCTGACCTTCCTCATGCGCACCATCTCTGTGTCCGCCCGTGGCGACTGTTCAGACCCCAGAGGGGAAGGAAGAGAGCATGTAAGTGTTTATGAAACAAGCTACTTTACTCCTCACTTACTTGTGATTTCCTTACAGCTGTTCATTTATGTCTTATAGTATGCAGTATTGTCAGCATGCACTAATATATAGTTTAACACAAATATCTGTTGATGATCTGTAATTGAAAGTCATATTACTGCTTTTGGAATTGATCCTTCGCTAAGCACCACCTTAACATTATAGACCAATCCAACACTGCATTTTTACATTTTACATTTATGCATTTGGCTGTCACTTTTATCCAAAGCAACTCACATTGCAATTAAGGTACAAGCCTCTTTTGCTCACCAAGTCTACATTTATATGATCAAAAATACTGTAAAAAAAACAGTAATATAGTGAAATATTATTACAATCTAAATAACTGTTTTCTGTTTCAGTATATTTTAAAATGTAATTTATTCCTGTGATGCAAAGCTGAATTTTCAGCAGCCATTACTCCAGTCTTCAGTGTCACATGATCTTTCAGAAATGCTCATTTGTTAATAAAGTTTCTTATTATCAATGTTGGAAACATTTCGTGCTGCTTAATATTTTTGTGGAAACAATGTTACTTTTTTCCCAGAATTCTTTGATTAGAGAAACAAAAATATTTTTTTAACATGGTCTTTAACTGTTACCTTTGATCCTTTTAATGCGTCTTACCAAATAAAAAGTATTAATTTTTTTAAACCATACTTACCCTAAACTTTTGAGTGGCAGTGTATCAAAAAATATTAAGCAGCAATATTGATAACATTGATCAACATCATAATTATCATAAATGTTTCTTGAGCAGCAAATCAGCATATTAGAATGATTTCTTAAGGATGATGTGATTATGAGACTGGAAATTCAGCTCCGCATCACAAATGTAATTGATTCTACAGGAATATAACATCTATTTTCAATTTTTCTGTTTTTTGCTGTACTTTTTGATCAAACAAATGCAGCTTTGTTGAACATAAGAGACTTCTTTTAAAGACACTGAACAATCCTAATCATTGCAAACTTTTAAACAGTGTATGTGTAACAAGTTACATTAATGTTAATAATAACATACTTCTTTTGCATATGTAAGATTGCAGTAGCGGGACATTTTGTAAAACTCATCTGAGAAAGAAAAAGTAATCAAAAGGAGTGAAGCTTAGTGATGGGCCAACTGTGCTTTTGCCTATAACAACAGTCTTAATGAAGGTGGCTCCTAAGGTTGTACATGCTCTTATGTGATTGGCTGAAATCATGAGCACAAACCTGGCTCTTTCTCTCCCCATTGGTGGCCGTCACCACTGGGGCATCACGGTGCCGCCGTTCTCGCCGGGCGACCGTCTGCAGCAGCACAGAGAGAGTACACATACTCCTGCTGTCTCACACAGACCTAGATATCAAGGCTGTCTTGCAAAGTAAAGATGCTTTTTGTTGCTAATTTGCGCTGGTTTGTTATGTCTGCCTTGGTAAGAATAAGTCTTATGGCTTCTTAATTTATTGCTGTCTGATCACTTAGTCCAACAATTCAAAAGTCAGGTAGGAGTCTGTGCTGCAGGTTTATAAAAATCATGCTCAAACACTTGCTTAAATTGTAAGTTTCCAAGGCTTTCAGCTTTACTAATACATAAAATATTAGACTCTAAAATGATCTAAAACAAAATAGAATTTTGTTTAAACAACAAATAAATAGTATAAATTATGATTTAAAATATATTTCCATTAAATTCACAATGAAAAGCTATAGTTTAAATTTTTGAGTGTTATTTAGCGTATATTTGTGTGTGTGTGTGTGTGTGTGTGTCATACCTTGATTTCAGGAGTGCCCTCTGCTTTGGTGCTGTGTGTTTTGGAGCCATCTGTCACATGGGCCTCTGCCTTCACCTCACTCTTCCTCTCAGTGGAGCGTGGACGGCCTGTGGGCGTGGACGTCTCTTTACGGTCAGTGCGGACGGCAGATGCTATTGGAGAAGGAGCCATGTCGCCTGGGGAGATGGGAGACATGATGGGAGCACTGACGGGACGGGCGTTCTTATCTGGGGTCGAGACCATAGCTGTCAGAGAGAGATGTATGGGACAGAGGAAAAACAGAAAGGGTATGTTACACAGAAGTCATGGACTAAAAATAAATATTCACTTGTTTGAGTTTTGCCTGCTGTAAAACCAGTTTAGGTGTTTGCTGTGCACCTCTGATGAGAAGCACGGTTCAATCTGTAAGGCCATCAAACACAGTAATACACATTCTTGGTCTTACTGTGATTTTGATAGGATGATGCAATCCTAAATCAGCTGCAAAAAGCAACTCTCACTGACTCTACCACCCTTGTGAAAAAGAACATATTTAAGTGTGAAATGAATGTACTGTTTTCAGACACTTAATTGCATGTTAACAAAATGTATTATTATATAAATTTATATTACATGCAATTAGCTGAATGAACTTTACAATGCTTTTTGATCTTAAGACTTAAGTACATCTTTATATGTAATTTCATAATTATTCTATTGTATTGAAATACGGTTAAAGTGTACTATTTCTATTGAAATTTGTATGTATTTACAGTAAATGCATTTGTAATTATGCATATGTAATGATGAAGTTGCAAAGCAAACTTATTATATATTGAATTAAATTGCAATATTGAAAAACACTACAATTAAAATCAAATACTTTACATGTGCTTTAATATGTTAGTCAACATATCAAAATAAGTGTACTTCTTTAAATCAGAACAAAAGATTATTAAAACAGATTTAAAAAGCATCTTAATGCAAAAATTTTACTTTTACATTATTAAAAATTCACTTTTTAAAAATGCACTTAAGCATGTTAATAAACAGTCATGAAAGTGTCTCTCTTTAAGTACGCTTAAGTGGCCTTTTATTTCATTAATATTATCTTATCTGCAAGTACATTTTTTTGGTTACACTTTATTTTAAGGTGCCCTTATTACTGTGTAATTACACATTTAAGTACTGAGTAATATTAATTAACTACATGTACTTACTATATGGTTAGGTTTTGGATTAGGGCTTGGCTTAGAGTTACTTGCATGTAATTATGCATAATTTATTGTTATTATAAGTAAGTACATGTGACGTGTAACAAGGACAGTTAAAAATAAAGTGTTACCCATTTTTTTTAAAATATACTTTTAAGATTTAAAGTACACTACAAGTGCACATTTAATACAATTACAGTAAGTACACTTCTTTTTTCACAAGGGCAAGTTAAAAAAAAAGTCTATTGAGTCATCTCAAAATGTAAAAATATCTTCAGGATCATGTAAACACAATAACAGATGCTGTTGTTTTTTGTAAGAGCTGAATGTTTAGGAGGAAAGAAGATCAAGCTGAGGGCATAAAGCTCTACCTCTGGTCAAATGGGTTTCAGAAAGAGTGCAGCCCAGGAGCCCAAACCAATCAACCTGAACTATTTCTTTCCACGATAAATATTTTTTAGTTTCGGCTCTAGGACCTTCATGCCTTTTGACCTGATCAAGCTCCTGTCAGACTGTGGGAGACACTCTGGGCTAATACTGACCTGCCAATCAAAAACAACTCCAACAAACACAAGAACAACTGCTTCAGGTACTCTAAATCTCACTCTACATGGACTTTAATGTCTTCACAGGTGCATTCTGGGAGTTGTAATTAACAATACCAAACTTACCTTCATTTAAAAGCCTCAGGAAGCATTAAACTGCTAATCAAAACAGCAGTCTGTCTTGCTTTTTCTTCTACAAGCATTTCAGAGAGGGCCGTTTGCTGATTGCTGACTATGTAAATAACCTACAGTCCGCAGAAAGTAATTAAATCTGTGTCGTGTTCTACCTGAGGGCTGAATGGTTAAATTATCAGTGGGTTAACCAGGGTTGTTTTTCTGGATCGCACCCCTGCTGTGATTTCTCTCCCGCAGTGAGTTCACCTGCACTGCCTAAAGCAAGCACAGTTTATTTATACCACAAGAAATCACCTCCACTTTACCTCAGAGACACTCTGGCTCCGTTCCAAACTCTAGAGTGTTGTCACTGTCCACACATGCTGCTGCCTTAATGGAAATGCAACCTCAAGAGACTGATTTGGAACACTCTCCATAGGTACCAACTCTGACAGCTGATTCCAATGGATTTGATTTTAGCATGTTTAAAATACAAATAATGTAAATATTGATTGAAATAGTTCATTATATGAAACAAGTACCTCTAAATACTTAGGGCCAGATTTACTAAACAGGGCAAATTAGCATTAAAGTGCAATTCCATAAAAGCGCCATTGGGAGGGGAAAGTTCTGTGTGTGATTTACTGACAATGCGCACATTAAAGAAAACAGACGCAGCCATATCATTTCTATAATTACCAGTGCATCTACAAAGAGCAGCGCAAATTACCGTCTGCTTTAAATACATGCTTTTTTGGGTGTTAAATACACCCAAATACCAGTAATCTGACGAGCGCAAACGTTAGTAAATCATGTTGCGTGATTCATTTGAATACTCTCCTCCCATAAATTGTGTCTGAAAGGGAAACTCCTACAAATGCATATTCAATAAGGTCAGGCGCAAAAATAACTGTGTCCATGCCTTTTCAGCGCTAATTCTTCACTGTGCGTCTTTAGTAAATCCGCCAAAAAATGGTTTGTGCTGGCGCAAGCTGTTAGTAAATCTGGCCCTTTGTAGCACTGAATAAAATCTATTATCTGAAATTTAATGCTTCTTGACTAGCCTTGTAAAAAAAAAGTGTGTTTAATTGTACTGAATGTGTATGTTATAGTGTATTTCAAATTTTAAAAGTACACTTAAAAATGTATTTGCATGTAATCTAGTATTAATGAAATAAAAGGCCACTTAAGTGCACTTAAAGAGAAACACTTTCATGACTATGTTTAAGCACACTTAAAAAAGTGCACTTTTTATAACAATGTCAATCAAATTATGTTTTGCCTTAAAGTACATTTTAAACCATTATGTTTTAATAATCTATTGTTGTGGTCTAAAGTGCACTTATTTTGATATGTCGACTAACATACTAAATACTAAAGCACATGTAAAGTACTTGATTATATTCTTAACTGTAGTGTGTTATTCAATATTATGTTTAAAGTTAATATATTTTAAATGTACTAAATTGCAATTTCATTATATTAACTATAAATATATATATATATATATATATATATATATATATATTTAAATACATTAAATACAAGTTTTAATAGAAATGTCATTAAAGTGTATTTTAGTTCATCATAAATGCTTGTCAGTACATTCAGCAGTACACATATTTATGGCATTTTGGCATATAATCTTTTTATATTTATATTTATTTATTTGATATTGATGTTCATTCCAATTTTTAAAGAAAATATTAGAAAAGAAAAGAAAATCATGGATTTTATACTGTACTGCAAACATCACAAACTAATTTAACATTTAGTATGACAATTTTCTGAAGGTTAACCATTTTTATTTATTTATTTGTTTGTTTGTATTTATTGTATTTATATATAATGCATTTTCATTTAATTGCAATTAACATGCAATTAAGTGTGCAAAAACATTACATAATACATTCAAGCTCACATTTAAGTTTATTCTCGTAATTATTTCTGTTATTTCTGTCAAGTACTCTTGATTATAAGAGGCGAAAAGTATGCTAAAAGTGTATTTTTTCCACAAGGGTCCGTACTGTGATTTTTTTTTCCATTAAAGGCAGGGTATGCAATTTTTCAAAAACGTTTTAGAAAACCGAGTCGGGGCCGAGTCCCAAAACAAACGAGTAGCCAGTCAGCAGTAAGGGGTGTGTCTACTCGTGATATGGAGGAGAGAGCGCTCGATGAACAGCCGAGCCGAGTGACAGAAAGATAGAGATGGCAGATAAAAACAAAAAGAGGAAAACGACTGCGGAAAGATAAGGCAAGACAGTGTTTCCCACACATAGACTTTACCTGGGCGGGCCGCCCAGGTATATTAACGGCCGCCCAAGTATATTTGGTGAAACATTTTTGTTTTTATTACTATTATTATCTCTTACACTTTTTTTTTTTTATCCGCCCGAGATAATGAAACCATCCGCGATCGATTTACTATTGGAAAATCTCCCCTCGCCCTACGTGTTTCGTGCTGCTCGTTCTGTGTGCTCAAGAACTGACACTCCCACAAACGATCTCCAGTGTTTCCAATACGTTGATTTATTTGTGGCGGGCCGCAACAATATCCACCGCCCGCTGCCGTCTCACACACACGAGCGCGACTTCAGCACAGTATTTAGCAACTTTCAGACCCTAGCGACTTTTATACAAACCTAGCGACTTTTTTTGAAAAAACCTTAGCTATCGTTCAGTTGGAAGATGTCGCCGGTACTGCCCCGCGAGCGCGAGGTCTGACTCTCCCGGCGCAGTGTCGCCTCTCTCGGCGTCAGTTCTGAGCAGTGAGCGGCAGAGAAGCAGCGCATTCAGTTGGCAATGCTTGCAGCAAATGCGTCAATAAATCATTTTACAAAACAGCGTTTCCAAGCACCTGTCACTTACTGACTGTTTGGACTTTTAAATATGAACATAATTTGTCTGTTAATATGCGCATAGTTTGTTACTCAGACGCGGGCAGTGCGCTGAATGAGACAAAACAGTAATATATCCAAAACCACCGCATATAGTCACTTTTTAGTGTAAGTTAGATGTATATTGATTTTATCAGACGATGTCGCGATTATAAATCAGGATTTAAGGAGTATATAGTGAGAGTGATTCCTGGTTAACGTATTAATGGGTCGTGTTTACCATTTATACTTGTTTTATGCATGACAACAAAAAATATAATGTGAACAGCTTTATTGGGCATTCCGTTGTATTACAGTAAGTGATATTTCATAGAGTAGAACAGATCTGAAATCCCAAAACTCATCTGAACGCAAACTTGACGCAATGACGTCATAAATATGCAAATTAATATGTGACGTCACCTGCCGCCACAAGTCTCACAAAATCCTGTGGGAAACACTGCAAGAAGTAGGACCCGTGTAAATATCGGATCTGCTTTCCAGCGCTGGAGAGAACTCCAGGAGCGGAAGGCCTGCGATCAGACGCCGAGGTTGCTTTGTTTCTTCTCCATAGGTGAGTAACACCGTGTCTACACCGGACAACAGCTAAAGCCTGCCTACACTGGACGCGTGTATTTCAGCCGAGAATGTCGTTGTTTAAAACGCAATTCTGCGGTTTATTTATAAAAACAGCGCCTATTTGAAAATGTGCTTCGCCGATTTCGGAGACGGGAGCTCCACGCGATCACCGGGCGCTCAGTGCTCATGTATCCCGAAAGGGAAGGAGCATAGCACTCGGCTAGTCCTTCTGACATTTGCCGCTGGCTCTGATGTCTCTGTAGTGGTTAAACATAAGATATAATTCGTTTTGGGTAAATCTAACAGGTAATCTTTGGTCTTTATTCTATTGTTCTATTAATATGTTTAAATAAAAATGAATAGAGGCAGTGCATGGTGTTTGATATATTTCGTCTGTAAATACAGTGAGGAAGATTGCAGCAGCCGAGCCGAGCTGATGTTATCAAGTACGCTGCTCTTTGCAGAATTACCGGATTTGTGTCGTTCCTCCACGGGATTCACACTCTGAGTCTAATTCGTGAAGTCCGAACTACCGAGGATGCAAGTCCGAAATTTGCGTACTTGGTATTGAGAAACGCGCGCAGACCTAACGTTACGTCACCATACTACTTGCCTAATCTTCTGGGTACTTTAGATCGTGATGGAAACGCAGACAGCAACAGGTCTGGGGGGAAAAAAGTTCCTGGGACATATTGTTCCAGGTAATTTTGGTGGAAAAGCAGCTTATGTTTCACAGAACTATTCGTTTCCTGGGTTGCGTAGGCTACATATGTGGGGCGGATCTATCAAAATAGGGGCGAGACCTTTTTGGGGTAGGGGCGTGTTTGTTTTGGTGATTTCAAATATCAACATTGGCTTCCAGAAATTGCTTACCCTGCCTTTAAGTATGAAATGCAGTTTTGTAATTCAGCCAAATGGAGGCATCCTATAGAGCAGCATAAGTGTGAAATGTACTTGACACACAGTTTGAGTAACATACACATTTCAGAAATACACTCCTGTCAACATTTCAGGCCCAGAATGGCCAGCAGGGGTCAAAACCCACGCTTGAGGACCAATAAAGCTGTCCAGCATCAGGTTGTTAGTGAGTAGAGCAGCCTGAATGCTGAGTCTATCTGTCCTTCAGCACAAAGCCAGGAGAGGCAAATGACTTCTGCTCACAGCTCAAATAAAAACAGATGCTTGCAGCGCAACTTACATAAAGAGTCTGAACCTCCCCATGGGAAGTGCATTAGAGAACTAGAGAGAGGGCGAGAAACAGAGATTGAAAGAGCAAATGGGATCCCAAACAGAGCAAAAGCGAGTGTTGGACTTGTGATCGAACTTCCCGAGGTGACTGGCAGCGATTGGCCAGAATCCAACAAAGAGAATCCAATCAACTCCCTCTGTATTCAATATAACCAGCTGTATCCATAGGCAATCAGAAATGACTAAAGTAAATGGCAAAAAAAGAGAAAAAGGCTTTATTTTAAGAGTCCACTTTAGACACTGTGCTGACTATAAGTTAATTTGCAAGTGCATGTCAACTTATATACTAACCCTAACCTACTAATACACTAATAACTGCTAGATGACATGTACTTGAAAAGTTACTCATAGTTAGTAGAACGTCTAAAGAGGTTTATCAAAATAAAATAACGAGAAGAATAATTGCTGACGCACCTCCATCCAAGCTGCGGGACACCCTCTTACTGGCGGAGCGCTGGAAAAGCGGTGCGGGTCGGTCAATCATGGAGCTGGCCTGACGGGTCTGGGCTTGAGTTCGGCCGCTGTAGCGAAACTTTGATCCCAGAGCCAGGAACTTCCTGGGAGTGGTGGCCGCCTCTGTGGACGTCAACCTGAGACCAAAGAGTTTACGTTTCTTCATAATGTACGTGGACTCAGTCACTAAAGATGGGAATACATGCTGTGATGTGCTGTTTGATATTCATACCTGAAGAATGTGTGATGCTCCACACACACTTTCCACAGTTTCTTGGCAGCCTTGTAGTTGGGCAGTTTAAAGCCAATGGCGCTTTCGTAATGTTCCAGCTAAAAAAAAAATAAATAAAATTAGTTCAACAAAGGCTGACTGTGCATATGAGTGACTCCCAAGAAAAGAAAAATCATTATGAAAACCATTCTGAAACTAACAAAAAAGATTTTGTATATGTGAGTATATGTGCGCTGCCTTGTACATAACCATCACAAAAAAGATTTAGATTAGATTTTTTAATTTCCAGTTAATTGTACTGAGTAAAAAATAGACAACTTACATTATAAACAATATGATTTATTAAAAAAGATTTATTAATGTACGTACATTTCAAACATCAATATCTGGATAATATTATGAAACAATGGTTAAATCTAAAACAATGAAATTATTTGTAAAAATTAATGAACTATCAAATTGTTTATTTTTCATACACACACACACACACACACACATATGGGTCAAAGACATCTGCAACAAAAGAAATGTTACAAAAGTGATTTTATCTACATAGAAAGCACATTAAATGCAAATAAAGTGTCTACTTTCAAGGTTTCAAATAAGTTTTGGGAGAATAAAATTCAAAATGTGGGTGAAATAATATTCCCTTGTCATTCAGTGTAACACTTATATTTATGTAAAAACTGAAACAACATACTTATTCTGACCTGTAAGTATTAAATATATATAAGAATAAGTGAGCATACTAAATTTTATTGCATTTTAAATAAGTAAAAAAATTCTTGCTGACAAATGGCCAAAATGGGATAGTGGCAAAGTTTAAAAATGTAAGTAGTAAAGTGGTATTTGGGGTAAAACTAATTAGTCTTTTAATATTTCATAAACTAATTCTTGTGGTAAATATGCCTGACAAGACTGTTACAATGAATGACATTTTAGCTGCTGTTTTCTGTAAATCATTGTAAATATGTATTATATTTATTTTTTACGCAGAAAAAAAACATTTCATTAAATTGGACACTTTCTAATTTTCTAATGTATTGAAAAACAACAACAATGCAAAGCTGCATTACACTTACTGCTTTGATCCTTGAAAACCCCTTTTTTGTCTTTGACCCATATATATATATATATATATATATATATATATATATATATATATATATATATTAAAATTAATATAAAATAATATAATAAATATAATATAAAATTAAAACAAATCATAAAAATTTAAATAAAGTAAAAATGTTTATTTTATATATAGATATATATAAAATATATATACAGTGCCTTGCAGAAGTATTCAAACCCCTTCATTTTTTTCACGTTTTGTTATGTTGCAGCCTTATCTTAAACTGCATTAAATTACTTTTTTTCCACATCAGTCTACACTCCTTACACCATAATAGCAAAGCAAAAACAGAACTGTCACAACTTTGTAAATTTATAAAAAAATAAAAAAAAACTGAAATAAGTACATTGCATAAGTATTCAAACCCTTAATTCAGTACTTAGCTGAAGCACCTTTATAGCCTCAAGTCTTTTTGTTTGATGCGACAAGCTTTGCTCATCAGCATTTGGCAATTATCTTCCATTCTTCTCCTCACCTCTTCACCTCTCAAGCTCTGTCAGGTTGGATGGGGGCAGATGCACATTTCCAGGTTTCTCCAGAAATATTTGATTGGGTTCAAGGCCAGGCTGTGGCTGGGCCACTCAAGGACATTCACAGAGTTGTCTATAAGCCACTCTTGCTGTGTTTAGGGTCATTGTCCTGTTGGAAGGTGAGCCTTCTGCCCAGTCTGAGGTCCTGAATGCTCTGGACTGGGTTTTCATTAAGGCCATCTCTATATTTTGGTGCATTGAGCTTTTTTTCTACTCTGATGAGTCCCTCAGTCTCTGCCGCTGAAAAACAGCCCCACAGCATGAGGCTGCTACCACCACACTTTACTTTTGGGATGGTGCTCTGCAGGTGATGAGCAGAGCTGGTTTCCTTCAAACATGATGCTTAGAATTGAGGTTCATCAAACCAGAGAATCTTGTTTCTCAGAGTCTGAGGGTCCTTTAGGTGCTTTTTTGTAAATTCCAAGTGGGTTTTTGTGTGTCTTCACTGAGGAGAAGATTGAGTCTGGCCACACTGACATAAAGCCCAGATTGGTGGAGTGTTGCAGTGATGTTTGTCCTTCTGTAGGTTTCTCCCATCTGCATATATGATCATGGAGCTCAACTAGAGTGACCATCAGCTTCTTGGTCACCAGTCTAGACAAGGCCCTTCTCCATCAGTTGCTCAGTTTGGCCAGGAGGCCAGCTCTAGGAAGAGTCCTAGTTGTTTCAAACATCTTCCATTATGGATAATGAAGGCTACATGATTCTGTGAACCTTCAATGCAGCAGAATTTTTTCTGAACTCTTCCCCAGATGTGTGGCTTGACACAAACCTGTTTCTGAGCTCTACAGGCAGTTCTTTTGACCTCAGGGCTTGGTTTTTGCTCTGATATGCATTTTCAGCTGTTAGACCTTTTATTAAGATGTGTGTGCCGTTCCAAATCATACCCATTCAATTGAATTTGCCACAGGTTAACTTCACTCAAAGTGTAGTAACATCTACAAGCAATATGAATGCTCCTGAGCTAAATTTCAACTGTCCCAGATAAGGGTTTGAATACTTGTGCAATGGAATCATTTATGTTTTTTATGTATAATAAATGTGCAAAGATGTTAAAAACCTTTTATTTGCTTTATCATTATGGTGCGTGGAGTGTAGATTGTTGTTGGGAAAAAAAGTAATTTAAAGCAGTTTAACGTAAGGCTGCAACATAACCAAACGGAAAAAAAAATGAATACTTCTGCAAGGCACTGTATATATATATATATATACATATATCACATCTTGTGACATCAAAACTAAATGAAACATAATGTGACCTGATTCAATTCAGTATTTCTAAGGTTTGTACACTTACATCAGATGGCCGTATCTTGATGAAGAAACTGCTGCGTTTGTAGGAGACTTTGAGAACTTTGGGCCAGGGGAATCGATTAATCCTCAGCTTGTCCTTATACACCATCAGGCCACTGGAGCAAACACCCAACATTATATCCACTCCATCCAGATCCTGACAGAAAGAGTATAGTAAAGAAATATATATAATCTTTTGATTTAAATGAGTTGAGGTATATTAAAACTCACTGTATAAACAAAGATTTTACAATCACAAAGCTCCACCACTAGGGGGCGTCCTTGCTTCTCTTTTAATAAGTGAATCCATAATTTATTTAAATCCATGGCTTGATGCAAACAGATTGACCTGGTTTCAGCTACCAAATCTGAGTAGTGACAGGCCATGCAATGCTTTTATCACAAGCACTCCTGTGAGATGAAGGACATTTCAGTCTAACTGATGTTTTTATGACAGATCAGATTGATGATTTCATGTAAAGAAGGCGGTGGTTTAATCAGCGCTGGGGAAAGTCACATTGTCTAACTGGGACATGTAATTGAATGCATTTTAAGTCACAGCACGCTTCAGTAAATGGAGACTTAATGTATTAATGTAATGTAAATATATTTATTGTTATTATTAGTAGTAGTAGTAGTAGTAGTAGTAGTATTAGTATTCTTAGTATCATCCAATCAACAACCAAAGTTATTGTATTAAAAACTAGCAATAAAAAATTATCAATAAATACAAAATGAACTTCATGTAAAGTATTTAAATAAAATAGGCTTTATTCCATTTAAATAAACAAATAAATAATAATAAATAAATAAATATATATATATATATATATATATTTAAACATTTTAGAAATTCAAATTTCAATTTTTTTTTTTTTAAATATTGAAAAAAAGAACAAAATCATGGATTTTATACTGTATTGCAAACATTGCAAACCTCATTTTAAAAAAGCCAATAAAACAACTAATTTAAAATTAAGGGCCAGATTTATTAACAGCTTGCATCAGCGAAAACCGTCTTTTGGTGTTAAAATAGTACTGTCAGGATTTACTAAAGACGTGCAGTGAAGAATTAGCGCTGAAAAGCGTGGAGAGTGGGAGGAGAGTATTAAAATGAATCACGCAACGTAATTTACTAATGTTTGTGCTCGTCAAAGTACTGGTATTTGCGATATTATTTAACGCCCCAAAAAGCATGTCTTAAAGCAGGCGGCAATTTGTGCTGGTCGTGGTAGACTGCGCTGGTCATTATGGAAATGATCTGGCTGCGTCTGTGTTCTTTAATGTGCGCATTGTCAGTAAATCACACGCAATATTTCCCCTCCCATCAGCGCTTTAATTGAACTGTGCTCTAACACTAATTTGCCCTGTTTAGTAAATCTGGCCCTTAGTATGGCAATTTTCTGAAGGTTAACCATTTTTATTTATTTATTTATTTGCTTGTTTGTTTTTATTATGATTATTTATCTTATTTATGAAAAGTATCTCCTATCGATCTACTGTACCTTTGCCTGGTGGAGATCAACCCCATACATGGCCAGTTTTTTAGCATTCTCCAGGAACATCATATCAGCCTGAGCCGGACTCATAGATCTGTAGAAAAAAAATTAATAAATAACTAAATAAAAGTACTCATAGTCATAACAACATTACCGTGCTAAAGAAAAGCAAAGTGCAAATACTTATATTTGAATTTTAACCTCCTGTAAATGTGCATTTATTTCACCAGCATTATCAAATGTTTCACAAACATCCATTTATGATAAGAATATATGTGCATGAATAACTAATAATCATCAGCCCAGCAGTAATGAGCAGTCATGATCACCTGTATGTGCGGTGAAGCTCCATGACTTTCTCCTCCAGCTCTTTGGTCTGTCCTGGGATGAGCTGGAGCTCCTTGGCATAGTCAGTGCCATGAACCTCGGGGTCGTACTCGCCCAGCTCAGACTGCAGGGCGTAAGAGCCCAGCAGGGCCAGGGTCACGAAAGAGCAGGGCAGGCGGCCGTTCTTGATGTCCTTCCGCAGCTGCAAACACAAGTAGTACCTACAGAGTGCAAAGAATTTCACTTGAGCTCAAAAACTCAGACATTATGTGTCAAGTTATCACATGATACAAGTTGGGACAAGATGTTGTTGCAAAAGGTGTCCAGAACCGCTACCATGACAACAGCAGTAAAGTGACGTCAGCGCGCCGCTGTGATTACTCAGGGTGAAAGGGCTTTTGTAATTTACGAGTGTGATAATGAAACTGGCTGGAGAACTGAATGCCCACTTGGTAGGAAACAGCAGAAGACTCTCCATTTTATTAATAATTTAATCTGGCAAGTATTGGAGATTAGTTTTAAAATTAGTGAGTGAGCAAGCGAGAGAGAGAAAGGAAGAGAGAGACAAACTTCTATCTTATATGGCGGGAACTGAATTTAACTATTCTGGTTCTGATTCCAATTGTCAATTTACAAATTTGTATTTTTATTTATTTACTTATTTATTTTTGTTTTTTCAGGGCCTAGATTTAGTAGCAGTGGCACCTCTGAATACACTTTTTGACACAATTCACGTACTGTAGTAGGGTTTTCCAATTTCTTTGGTTGAACAAGAACTGTTAATCAGACGTCCTGACAAGTCATTTGTTTTCCTGCTAGTGCTGCACGATATCGGAAAGATTCTAGAATGACTGAGATGATTTTGTAGGGCAATGCATCTACCTATAAAAAAATTAATTAAATTTTTTTTTTTTTTTTAACTCTGAAAAAGTACCTTTTTAGGGCTGAACAAAATTTGTATGTTCACACTTTCCATAAACCAACTCAAACCTCTTTCAGTAACCATAAAGTAAAAAAAAACACTCTTTCCACTTGAGTTTTCATAGGCCACATTTCCACTGTTGGCCTATTCAATATGACTATAAAATTAATAATAATTATCATGCTTTTTATTGTTATTTTCATATTTTTATATTATTAAAATATTAAGCAAATATATTGCAAGTTGTAAGTAAAATCAAGTATTTATTTTTTTTTTTTTTTTTACAATGCTAATATTTTTGTTTTCATTATTTTATTTTTAAATGTTACACTATCAAAGTTTTGTTTTAGTGGATTGCCAACAAATAAATATATGTGCCACATGTTTGTGAAGCATGGCACCGTGTTCATTTACACACGTACAGTCCATAATACAGTGTTTCAGCATCTCAGAGCGGCTCAGTTTACAGTCAATGAACACAGTGTAGGATTACAGCTTTATAGAAATAAAATCAGTTTCTAAATGTGGCTTAGTCAATCACAAAGGCTGTGATTAAAATAAATACATGTGCTGTGTATTTCAAAGTGCAACAGTGTGTTCATTTACATGTGTGCAGCTCTTGATATGGTGTTTCAGCGTCTCAGTCTCAGGTTATAGTAAAAGTAAATGTACAGTAAAGGTTCGCAATGCCACGCTTCACTTTAAAACCTGCAGCTCATATATTTATTTAATTAAATTGCAGCCTTTGCAGTTTGATAATCCCACTAAAGCCATACTATGAAATAATTATTTCTATATGGTTGTAATCCTAGAGATCAGGGACAAGAAACAGTAAGGAGAGAAAGATGGCTGAATGCAAAGGTCAATGAAAAGGTCAAATCGTCTGGCCAGAGCTCCAGAAAGACTGTCACGTGGGAATGTATAGGCTGCATATTATATTAGGGCTGCAGCTAACGATTATTTTTATTGTCAACTAATCTATCGATTATTTTTCCGATTAGTTGACTAATCTATCGATTTTTTTTATTTTTTTTTTATTTTTTTTTTTTATTCTTATTCGATTATTTATTATTTTATCAGTTGACGAATTCTTTAGTTAAACTATCAATAAATTTTAACGGTAACTTCTGCTATTAATCTTTTAATATTTTATTCAAACGTTTTCAAATAATTAATACTTTACAAAAAATAAATAATAACAATAAATAAAGAAAAATAATAACAAGAAAATAGAAAAAAGAAATAATAATAACAATAAATAATTAATAAAAAGAAAAATGAAAAAGAAAATAATGATAAATAAAAAAATAAGAAGAAGAAAAGAGAAAAAAAATAAATTAATAAAAAGAAAAAAGAAAGAAAAAGAAAGCAAGGAAGCAAGAAAGAAATAATAATAACAGAAAGAAAGAAAGAAAGAAAGAAAGAAAGAAAGAAAGAAAAAGAATTACAGGGCAGTGATACAATACAATCAATAGAAATGCACATTATAGCTGCATTCACAGTTACTGTTTGGGACTGACAGCAGTTGCTTACAGGTGAGAGACTTGAAATCTTTATTTATTTAGCAGATTAAAACATCTGCTTGAATACATATGAACAGCTGAAGTCACAACCGCATTCAGGACACTAGAGCGACAGAATAAAAATGGTGTCATAACACCGGGAAGTTTTACCACAGTTGACAGCCCAGTCGAGGTTTATCCAATCCATCACACAGTTAAACAGCTAACAATGACTTTAAATGCTTTGTTAGCGAGTGCCGGGAGCGCGTTTGGCGCCCACGGCCAGTGTTGCCAACTTAGCAATTTTGGCAACTTTTAGCAACTTTTGATAAGTTACTCAAATGATAAAAAGGCACAAATTTTCCATCTAAATTACACAAAAAGAGGAAACCAAAGATGCCTTGCAGTGCACATATCACTTGAATTAAGTTAGCTGCTATTCACAATTGTTCAATTTAATAGTAATAATTAGTTCTTCAAAAGGCACTAATTTCCATTATCCATTGTAACCATGCAACCCGAAAACACACAATAAAAGTGTTCGGTAATTCAATGTTGTATTTAAAAGCAGTTATTTATATGTTAATATTATATTATGCATTTATATTATTTTACGAGCAAATCTAAATGAACATATCTAAAATATAGTTGTTGCCGAGTTTTGATGAAGTGACACAATTTTGCGTCGTGATTACATGATGACGTCATTGCGCAATGACATCGCAACGTCATTTAGCAGCTTTTAGCAACAAATTGACCTTCCTTTAGTAACTTCCCCAGAAAATTAGTTGGCAACACAGCCCACGGCACTGACGGCAGCTCCAGTGGATCTTAAGATGAACGCGAATCATTTCTCTGTCTCTGTGGGTGAATTAAACCCGTCATGATTATATAGGCAACTCGATGTCCCGCGGTGTTCCGTTCATTCAGCGCAGCTTTGAATGCGAGAATGTGGTTGTGAATCCTGAAAATGTAAAGGCGTCAGTTCGGCCTTATATATGCGGTTCTGACGGTCGTATAATAATAAAATGCTCTATTAATGCAACTCTATGAAGTGATGTTGCCATACTAGCCTTTACCTTCTGCTCTAGAGTCTTGTTTGTGTTAAACATGGCAGAAAAACAGTCTTAAGTTGGGATAACTGCAGGTTCGCGCAATGGGCGTGGCTAAAAGTGCGACACGTCAACGCATTCCACGCTAATCGACGTATTTTCATAATCAATGTAAACAATGACGTCGACGAATCGTTGCAGCCCTATATATATATATATATATATATATATATATATTATAAAGAAAGTGTTGTTCACCTGGTGATGTCTTCTGATAGCTGGGCTGGATCAGGTGGGTAGAATTTCACATTGAATGTGAAATCGTAATCGGTGCCTAAATTAATGCAGACATTATTTAAAACAGGAACAACAGCAAAACTAGACACTGACTTTCTGATAGTTATTTTATACGCCAAAGAGATGAATGGCATGATGCTACTCACCTTGTACTTGCCGTCTGATCTCCTTGGTAAAGTCCAGCCATGTCTAAAAGACAAATAAAGTTTTAACTAAAGGCCTGTCTACACTCTCAAGTCTGGCAATTGAAATGCTCGAGGACAGTGGCTGTCAGTGTTTTTTATCATTTACCACTTGAAAAAATGTTATCTCAGTGTGACTTCAGTTACATAATTCCTCTGTGTAGCTATTGTTACAACTGTGATGTGGACTTATAATTCTATTCTCATAGAATTACAGTAGAATGATTATTAAAACTTCATAGTTATTGTTATAAACTAATTAAATTGTTTGAATAATTTCAAAAGAAAACATCCATATGTCTTTATTTCTATTTTAACAGAATTCCACTCTAAAAGCTAAACTAAACATGAAGAAAACGTGCTGTGTCAGAAAAAAAATAGCTGCCTACAGTTAATATTAAAAGAGCGAGAGTGAGTGCTAACAGATTGAGGCACCTTTATGGTTGGCGTCTCCCATATGGCCAGACCGTAATAGTCCTTCTCTAATAGGTTCAGGTGGTCGCACACTTTTGCAAATAGCTCCTGGCCTTTGGCATGTTTCTGGAAACAAAGAAATGTAATTAAAACACAGAAGCCCCTGTTTGCAAAAAATACTATTTTAGTCAGACAACAACTGTAGTCCTTAAATAGCTACTTGTTTATGACTTACAGTTTTGAAGCATACAGTGACTTCAAAACTTATGATATCCGACTGTGTGTAATTTATTTTGTAGAAAAAAACATGAGAGTCAAAGAAATTTCTGAGGGAACCCATCGCTTGAAATTCTCTTCAAAGTTTTAGGACTATGAACTGAGCAGCTCTATTAGCAAGAGATTTACCACTACATAATACCACTATAATATTTTTTTCTATTCCTTCAGTGTATAGTATGGAAACCCACTTCTGCCACACAAGAAAAATATAATGCTTTGGTAAATCAGAATTATAATATCAATATTATCAGATAAAAAAGTTAAAATTATGAGAGTCATAATTGAGATATACGGCAAAATTATGAGATACTAAGTCATAATTATGAGATAAAAGGTGACAAAATGACAATGTAAAAACTGTAACAAAAACAACTGACATGACATAAATAGTCAAAATGATGAAAAAAGTCCTAATAATGTCAGAAAGTCAAAATTATAAGATAAAAATTCATAATTATGACAGAAAGTCAAAATAATGAAATATGACAATGTCAGTATGACAGATTTTTTACTTTTTTATCCCATAATTTCAAGCATTTATCTCATAATCGTGACTCATGATTATGAAATAAAAAGTGAAAATTATGAGATACTAAGTCATAATTGAGATAAGTAAAAATTATGACAGAATAATGAGATAAAAAGTCAAAATTATTAGACAAGTTGAAATTATCTGTCAAGTCACGATCATGTAAGTCAGTCAAAATGACAAAAAACAAAAAACTATAACAACCAATTGGCATAAAAAGTTGAAATGATGACAAAGTCCTAATTATGTCTGAAAGTCACGGACAATGAGATAACAATGTCAGTACAACAATGTCAATATGACATTTTTTACTTGTGGCATGATTATGAGATAAAAAGTGAAAATTATGAGATACTATGTCATAACTACGATGTTTTGAAATGGGCTTCCATAATAGAATGCATACTGTGGACAGTAAGCAAATTTAGATTTTTTGATGACTACACAGGGATCAACGTTAAGGATTTTTTTTACTGGCCCGGTCGGGCCAGTGCTTCAAATTTCTACTTGCCCTGCCAACATTTTCACTGGCCCTGCCACAAAAAAATAAAATAGTTGCTGTTATCATTGTTTTTGATCTAGGTTATCGTGTATTCCAATAAATAAGCTTATATGACACCAATATTTTAGATACCAATTAAATTTTACAATTCTCAATTTCAATTTTGATACCACAGCAAAAACCACTAGTTATAAATAAATATAAAGTTCAAACATTATTAAAGACAAGTGAACCACCAGTAAATAAGAACACATGAACAAATTACAAGTAATAGCACAATTAAATATAGGCCTATAGCACAAAGATAGAAATTAAATGACACTTTAAGTTATGTTTTTAGATGGTCAGGTACAGAAATTGAAAAATCACATAAAATAACATTTGCATATTCTTCACTCTGCACCTTTATTTTTCATAGCCATTTGAGATTATAAGCACTTCATTATAATCATGAATCGGTCAAAACAAAAATGTGCAATCTTTGATTTATATTAGACTGTATAATTTCAAAATCTAAAGCAAAAACAGAATGGTCTGACTTTAGCTTTGTAAAATTATGCTGCATAAAAACATTGCACGAAACAAACAGCAGACGGGCTGAGTGAGACGCAATTTCACTCTCTGACAGCAGGTGGCGCTTAACAGCAATAATACAGCTTTTCCTTGGTTACCACTGTTAAACACAGCAGCGCTGCCGGTATTAACACTCATTTAAATGCATACAGAGGCAAGATGAAAAGAAAACCATGTAATCTTTTCTGAAAACAGCCTCTTCCCCTCAGAAACACATTCATATAAAATTCAATATTTGGATTTTCTTCCTATATTTCGCGCATCGTGAACAGTGATCTTGTTCTGCATGCTACAGTATTTTCTCCTCTTTGCGTCCGTCTTCAACGTCTCTGACCTCTCTTAGTGGCCGTTTACAGACTAATTATAATAATAACGTAATATTTCCACACAAATGGCATTTTGGAAATTGATTGGAGTGCAGTTTGTGAGTAAGCACGGAACAGAAGTCTGAAATAAAACAAAATATCGCCGATCACTGCATCTGTACTCACTGTATAAATTAAATATAGATTAATCATTGTTAAATCTGCAAAGTTAGCTTGGCAAACGGGTATTTTGACATACGCACTTTTGTATGTATTTGTATTTACCCATTCAGGGCGGCTCACGGCCAGAGACGCGGCTGTCTGTGCGTGCGCTGTTCAGCAGAATGACAGCGCGCGAGTAGTGAATGCAGTTGTTCGCGCCCGACTGCTTTTTTTAACGTTGAACTTTTGAACATTGGCTATAAAAAACATTCAAAAGATAAACTTTGGTGTCGACGCAGCAGTGGCCCGATCGGGCCAGTGACAAATCCGTCTACTGTCCCGAGCGTCCTTCACGCTGGGCCCGGGCCATCGGGCAGTCCTTATTGTCGAGCCCTGCTACATATTCCATAGTACACAATTGCGCTGGGTACAGTATCCCACAATGCACTTTCCAAGGTGAATGAACAGGAAGTTATTAGGGACATGACGTTTTGGATTAATTACTCTTATGGGACTGCCAAATATTAAGACATTTTTACAAGATGATAACTAGTTCACATGCAAAGTAGGGAGGTCATGTGACCACAAAGTAGCACACTACTGTTTGAAATGTGGAATTATGCAGACGTCTCTCCTACTATTTTTGAAGCACACAGTTTATGTTCTGTGTAAACAGTTAGCTTGTATTCCATTCTGAACATAGAGACTCTTGTGTGGAAATCGAATTGTTAGCTTAGCTCGCTACATGCTAACAGCAGAAATAGCTGTGAAGGTAAAGTGAGACTTGTGGGTCAAGTTGCTGCTAATAAGGATGTTCTGTTTGGCTTAGGATGCTGTCTCTGTAGATAGCAGACATCGAGTCTGCTCAGTCGGTTTTCAGACAAGAGCCACACAGTACAACGGCAACAAAAACAGGCCAAAGTGTCACATCAGGAGATATAGTCTCTCGGTAGTCTGAGAGTTAATTAGCAAAGAAAGTAAAAGCCCTTGAGCAACGCTAGAGCTCTCGCGGGACTAGACAGCGATACGTCGCACTTGATAAGCAACAAAAGCGGTGGTTGTGTGCCGTGTGTGTGTCGCTTACTTCCAGCTCACACTCGAAGAGAGTATCATCCAGCAGCTTGACTTTGCAGTGCATGATCCTGGGGCGGCGAGATGCTTTCTGCTTCTTCCCCTCCTCCTCGTCCTCCTCCACCGCGTTCTCCTCCTGTTTCTCTTCCTCTTTCTCTCCTTCCTCCTTTACCTCTGTTTCTGCTGCACCTGCGTCTTCCGGCTTGGCCTCTTCCTCTACTTTCTCTTTTTCCTTCTCACGCTCCTTGTCTTTCTCTCCCTCCTCTCCTTTGGCCTTGTCCTCATTTTTCTTCTCCTTCTTCTCTTTTTTCTCCTTCTTCTCTTTCTTCTCCGTTTTCTCTTTTTTCTCTGGTTTCTCCTTCTTCTCCGGCTTCTCCTTATCTGCTTTCTCCTTCTTCTCCTTCTCCTTCTTCTCCTTCTTTTCCTTCTTCTCCTCCTTCTCCCCCTTTTCTCCCTTGCCGGACTCCAGCTCGGCGTCCCCCTTCTGATCTGCTACGATTTGCTGGAGGAAGACAAATTTATGCATGATAACAATCCAAAGTTTAGATTACTACATAATTAATTTGCTGGAGGAAGACAAATCTGTACCTTTTCTAGAATCAAGGTTTCTTACAGAATGATTCTTTTTGAAATTAGGCCAACTTGCTTGACAATAAGCAATAATTTTATACGTGTAAACAAACATAAACTAAAAACCATTTTTGCAGTCTCTGCTGATACTAGCATTGATTACGATTATGAATTTACCAGCACCTTGCATTCATTTTTTAACTTGAGCTTGTCACAATGTATTCTGGGATTGCCAAGGTCACTTAAGACACAGCATACTTATGCACTGTAAATTTTGGAAGATCCTTCAAACTGGTCTCATGAGAAGTTAATCATTTGTACAGTATGGTGAAATCACAACAAGAACCTCTAAAAATGTTACCTTTTCATGCATATAGCATATGAAATTACCCATAGCGGATCTACAGTATACAGGTGGTGCTGGGGGAGGTGGAGGGTTTCTGAACTAAACTATTTAAATCTTAAGCAGCAAGTTCATTACCTGCAGATGCAACAGAGACCAATCAGTTCTGCCATGTCATGATGATAGCTAGCATATTGCATTAAGGAGCAGCCTGCATCATCTAGTGTTTCATGACTGAACTAAATATAAATGAGATGCAAACAGACTAAAAAATGAGCTAAAATTACTTGTACAACCAATCTGATTATGCATAAAAACGTTCATCTGCTGCCTTAAATTTTTAAGTTGAATTACATTGATTTTTTATTTTAATTTTTTTTTTTTACAGTGGGCCACATGCATAAATGCAAATTCATACCTAGTGCGTTGCCTGTGTGTGTTGATGTGTTTAAAACACGTTTATGTGTTTCTATCAACTTAATGCACGTTTTGACTTGCTTCAGAAAAACTTTCCTGAAGTCAACATGAAAAGAAAATTCACTCTATTTTTTTTAAAATTCATGTTATGGATCTTTTTATGAACGATTCGTTTGTGCATATGTTTATTTGTTGTTGTTTTTTTTCATTCGCATTTAATTTTTTATCAGAATGACATAATCGACAGACTTCTTTCTAGTGCTGTATGGAGGACATCTCAGATCATTTACTCCACTTAAACCCGTCCCTGCAAGCTCACGTTCATCTGCCTCCATTTTTGAGTGCATTCATACAGGTTTGGAACAACATGAGGTTGAGTAAAGACCAAATTTTCATTTCAGGATGATCTATCCCTCTAAAACACTTCATATTCAAGAGAAAAGAGAGCAGAATAAATAATGGAAAGCTAGCATTGGGGGGAAAAAAAAAAGCTGAAGCATTTTGACAGCAGTCAGCAATGCCTAAAATACCAGCTGTTCAGTATGAACAGCCTCTCAGAAAGCTTTTAGTGTACTGTACTGCTGGAGCAGATGAGAGCTGCACAGAGAAGGTTTTAACACACAATCTTTGACCATAACTCAACGTGTAAAATGTGAGATGTGTCAAGCTCCACAGTTCAGTTGCCTTTGCACAGACATCCTTTGCTACAAGCAAACAGTGTGAACATCCAGTTGTCACCCTGAGGTCAAAACTGTCAGTAAGCCCTCACACCAGTGGGCTGAGGGTTACTCTGACTTTTAAAAGTCTTAGAGATGCGTTACGGTTTTGCTTCAGAAGGCTTAGAATTTAGTCACGTGGAACACTTTTATTTCAGCCAAGGAGGGGTGACATTTAATTAGCACTTCTCTAATGGCATATTCTGTGTCTATTTCATGCAAACAAAATAGATCAAATACAACAGGGTAACATATTAGCTGTGTGGATGCTAGGGCTGGTTTAACAATATCAATTCCTCAATTTTAATAGATCTTCATTTTGATGAACAGAGATATTTTAGTCTATGCTATTTTCAGTTGATGCCTGAACAAAACACCACTAAAATTATTTGATATGAATGAACATTAGAAGGTATCGTGACTTATGTAATCACTCAATCGGTGTTTCAACTGCAAAATGTCAATAAAACAGCTTGAAAACAACACTTAACATTACATTTACCTCAGGAAAGCATTGAATTTACATAAAATCATTAGTCAGCTGGAAAAAAAAATCTCTAGAGAGGAGCATTTTGCTAAATATATCCACAATAGACCAATTCAATGCAGTGTTGTCATTGACCCATGAACATTTCCTGCTTGTTGTCAAACTGTTTCAAAACGATAACAGAAAGCGATTCAGTCGTAACTAACATTAACACGGCTGTCATAACTTGTTTTTATCAAAATGTGGACCTTTTTGCATGCTCAGAAGTTATGTACATTAAAAATGGAAATACATTAGGACTGTTGTGTTAGATTGTTATTGTTTACATCAAAATATTATATCTATATTACATTTAGATTATACTTTTTACCACTGTCTTCAATATTTAATGCATTTTTTATTAAATCTAATAATATTTAATGCATTTTTATGACAGCCACCATTTAAATGTTTACAAATTACAGTAGAAACATAAGTATATCATTAAAAAATTCACAGAAAAACTGCCTTGTGTGCAATTTAAATGTTTATATGCAACACAGATTTGAGTGTTGATTGTTAAATAAATATGATTACATGATCAGTAAATCATGTCATTTACTTATTGTTGAAGTATGATATATAAAACATAAAATATATATATATATATATATATATATATACACACACACACACACACACACACAAGTATATGTATATATGGTCACACTTTATTTTAAGGTCCAGTTCTCACTATTAACAAACCATTAACCATGACTTTTGCCTCAAAAAACTCCTAATTTGCTGTTTATTAATAGTTAGTAAAGTAGTTGTTAAGTTTAGGTATTGGGTAAGATTAGGGATGTAGAATATGATCATGCAGAATATGTGCTTTATAAGTACTAATAAACAGCCAATATTTTATTAATAGGCATGCTGATAAGCAACTAGTTAATAGTGAGAACTGGTCTCTATACTAAAGTTTTATCATAAATTCCACCATACTGAGAATAATTAAATCACTTTTGTTAAACATTTGTAACAGGTATGATGTCAGATTCAACAAATGTGCTATAATCATATTTAATGAAACTAATGAATCAAGGCCATGTCACACATCACACACGTCAAAATTGTCACCCGTATCAGATACCAAAATCTGGAAAATAATGGGATACATTTTAGTAAGAATTCTCTTAAATGGAAAGATATCACAACCCTACGACTGGAGAAAGTGTAGCAGTCAACTTGAATCACATGTCTTGATAACCAAAACATTACAACATAGCCTTGACATCACTGAATTTCTGTAAGGTTGAATCTTAAAGGGGTCCTTGGATGCAAAATTCACTTTTACATGTTGTTTGAACTAAAATGTGACCCTGGAGCACAAAACCAGTCTTAAGTTGCTGAGGTATATTTGTAGCAATAGCCAAAAATACATTGTATGGGTCAAAATTATTGATTTTTCTTTTATGTCAAAAACCATTAGGATATTAAGTAAAGATCATGTTCCATGAAGATATTTTGTAAATTTCCTACTGTAAATATATCAAAACTTGATTTTTGATTAGTAATATGCATTGCTAAGAACTTCATTTGAACAACTTTAAAGGCAATCTTCTCAATATTTAGATTTTTATGCACCCTCAGATTCCAGATTTTCAAATAGTTGTTTCTCAGCCAAATCTTGTCCGCTCCTAACAAACCATACATCAATGGAAAGCTTATTTATTCAGCTTTCAGATGATGTATAAATCTCAATTTTGAAAAATTGACACTTAAGACTGGTTTTGTGGTCCAGGGTCACAAATGTGTCTTGGCAGTGTGTGTACACATCCACACTATAATGATAAAAATCCACCCAGCGTTTTTAGATATCTCCAAACCCCTTTCTCATATCAAGCTATTCACAGATTCTTGGCAGAATTATGTAGTTCTGCACAGGCCGCTCTCACGATTGTTGATTGACACTGGCATTTTAGCACAGACCTACCCTGAGTGAGCTGTAAACAGTCTGCCATTGTTTCGATGCCGGAGCAAGAGTAGACAAGAATGTCTCCTAAGCGATTGAGGTGTTTTGTTGTTGGATGTAATCATGAACATGGCAATCGTCATTTACTCCTGACATCTGAGCCACTGAAGACGCAGAGGTTTACCTTTGTTTTTGAAGGGAATGCACCCCCGATCTACCTAAATTTGTGTTCTACCTAATATTTATGTTTGCACGAATCATTCGTGATCCAGCCTCACCTACAGAAGTAGTGAGTATAAGGTTTTTTAATGAATCTTTGCAAATCGCCTTTCCTAATAATGTGCTAGTTAGCAAGTTCCACAATGAATGCGGCTAAAGTTTACAGTCTCTCAGAGAACTGCTTGACACCCCACAGAAGAGAGGGGTGGGGTGAGCAGAGGTCATTAGCATTTAAAGCAACATGCAAGAAACAGCTCGCTATGAACAGAGCTGTTTTTGACAGGGTAAAAAGGGTGTTGTTTTACACTACCATTGAGAAATTTTAACCAAAGTATGTTATATAAGACCCTAAAGAATCATATCAATTTGTGGAAAATGGGCATCCGATGACCCCTTTAAATCTGGCTCTAGCTTAGTCCCGTTTACCATATAACCAGGTGTGCACATAAGTTTTTTCAGCCTGGTTCTCATAAGAGAACCTGGAGATTTGGTTTGGTCCTCACACTACAAATAGTATGACCCATTAAATATAACTATAAAAAATAAATTATTAAGAGTGATAATATTATTGCACTTTATTTATTTTTTTTAAATAAAATAAAAAACTAAATAATAAAGTGTGATAATACTATTATATTTTAAAATTTAAAGGGAGTATTAAATACTAATGCTAATATTTACTACTTCTTCCTTTTTTTATATGAATTTTTAGGTTTAGGTTTAGGCAGGCTTTTATTTTGGCGGGTTGCTGGCAAATAAGTACATGCGCTTCCGGGATTAGCGCTGCCAATCGAAGAACGTCAGTGAATGAAATGTCAGTTTTGCATTGTGCTTTGCAAACGGCAGCGGATAGCTTAGATTTTTGCTTATATCCCCGGTTTCACAGACAAGGCTTAAGCCTAGTCCTAGACTAAAATGTAAGTCTGAGCTGTTTCAACTGAAAGAAACTTGCATTGACTGATCTTAAAATATGTCAGTGCCATTGTTTTGTCTCAAGATGCACACCAGTAATGTTTTTTTTTTTTTCTAAAAGGCATTTATAAAAAATTACTTAAATGTCCTAATTGAACTATGGCCTAATCCTGGCTTAGTCTAAGCCCTGTCTGTGAAACCGGGCCATAGTTTTTTTAATAGTGTGTTCACCCCTGCATATAACTCTCTCACCTGGTTTTCAGCACTGCTGATTGAGTGCTGGTCTAGAGCAACATCGCCCTCTATGCGCAGTTCTGGCTCGGGGTCCGCTATGGGAGCTTTGGGCTCGTCCTTGTCCCGGGCCCTCTCCGTCTCCACCCCCTCGCCGTCCGAGCACTGCGAGCGGCGCTTCAGGAAGGAGGAGAAGAGGCGGGAGAGGCCACGGCCGGCGGAGGTGCGCTGGCGCGGCTTCAGCTGCTGTTCCTCCTCCGAGCCCCCGGGGGGCGGCGAGGCGCCGGAGGGGCTGTCCTGAGCGGTGTCAGCGGGGCCTGGCTCCTGTGCAGCGGGGTCCTCCTCTTCCTGCTGCTGCTCGCACACCTGCTTCTTATGAACGCTCTCCGCCTCGTCTGTGGTCATGGCAGTCGCTGCAGGAAGAGACGGTTCGGTTAAAGTCACATATCTATTTTACAGCCCTGAAGGTAGTATTGTAAAAGTGTCCGGATGGTATACAATTTGCAGTGGATTTTCAAAGTATGTGTCTCAGGGCTGAAAAAAACCGAGTGCCCTTAACGCACACTAAATCTCTAATATCGCTTTGTTTTTAAGGCTGCGTGCAGCCCACCATTCATCAGGTTCAAGAACTCATGTGGCCTGAAATCACAAGAATTCGAGAAAAACTTTTAGGTACTGGATAAGTTCATATTTGGTAGCAAAACTAGGCTATACAGTATAAGTTAAATTAGTTATTACATATAATTTTGGAGCTAAACATAAGCATTTGAGGAAAACTTTACCGTGTAAGTAAAGTTAATTATATATTGCATATAATTTGATAGTAAAAAACAAGAATTCAAGGAACACTATATATATATATATATATATATATATATATATATATAAATAAATACAGTATATTAGGGTGTAACGATACACGTATTCGCATTGAACAGTTCGGTACGAGGGTTTAGGTTCGGTACGCATTACAGACCGAACGATTCGTTGGACTAATCCTATTACATTTGGAAAATAAAAATATAAGTAAAATATAAGTAAGAAATAAGTGTGAAATACAATGTTCTCGGTGCCACTGCGCTCAACAAGGCAGGCCAAACGACGAAACAGCCCCCAAACAAAAACACACTAATGTTACTCGAGTAAGGCATAGGCTGGACTAGCTGGTTCGTTGCAATATGGCTAGTGGCTGGACAATAATTCAATATCAATAATTTTTTTTTCAATAACGTTGATATGGTTTTTTGAAGGGAACCAGCTGTCTTCAGAAAAGTTTCGATGGGATTTTCATTTTAACCGATGAGTGCAGCGCTGCTTTGTGTACAGCCGTTACCGGGGAAGCCTCTGCTACTCCCGCTCCAGAAGCGCCTCCTGCTGGCAGAGAATGAGCCCGTCTCCAGAAACATGTTTTTGTTGTTGCTCACTCTTTGTTTTTGTTTTCTGCAGCAACTCTGAGCACTTTTCATATTCTTTATCCTGGCTGAAGCACTTTTGTTTCAAACTATAATAATAATCAGCCTATGTTATAGTTTAAAGTTAAAGATATTAATATTATTAAGGTAAGCCTGAGAGTCTTACATTTATTTGACAGTGATTTCACATTTTTTGTTTGTATGAAGGCTAAATACTATAATAGTATAATAGTATATAATAGGTGGCCATTAATTTATTTGTGCAGTTTCTTTTCCTAAAATATTATATAGTTTTATAGGAGGAGGTTACATAGACTTGGCAAATTCATTTTTCAGAAGTTTGTAGGGACATCTGTTGTGGGCATTCTTGGCAGTGTTTCTGAGGCTTTTTAAAATATTGTTCCTATCAATATTGGAATGATGGAACTAGACAAAAACAAGGAGATACAAACTATTCCCGCAGCATTTAGGCAGGCATTTCCAACTGATTCAAACAGGGCAAAACAAATCACCGTAACAAATCATCATAGAAAAATTTAAAAATCAAGCAAACTTCTCTGGCATTTCTTTCTTTTTGCTGTATCGAAAACGTACCGAACCATGACACCACTGTGTCGTATCGAACCGAACCGTGAATTTTGTGAACTATTACACCCCTAATATATATATATATATATATATATATAACATATAATTTGGTAGTAAAATAAATTAAAAGAAAACTTTACAGTATAAATTTAATTAGATATTACATATAATTTGGGTAGTAAAACATGATAATTTGTGTAAAAGCTATACAATGTAAGTTAAATTAATTAGCTAGCATATTACATATAATTTGGGAGCAAAACAAGGGCTTGAGGAAAACTTTATATTGTAAGTTTAATCAGATATTACATATAATTTGGTTGTAAAACAAGAACTTGAAGAAAACTTCTCAGGTAAGTTAGTTATTACATATAATTTGGTAGCAAAACAAGAAAGAAAAACTTCAGTGTGTAAATTAAACTAATTAGATAGTACATATAACTTTGTAGCCAAACATGAGACTTCGAGGAAACCTTAACAGTGTAATTCATTCAATATTACATATAATTTGGCAGTAAAATGCAAGACTTCAAGGGAAACTTTACAGTTTAAGTTTAATTAGATATCACATATAATTTGGTAGCAAAATGTAAAGCCTTACATATTGTATTGGTGTAGAGATGAGCACATGTATAATTAAATTTGGTAAAACACTAGCACCTGTTTTATATCACTTAATTAGAAGCGTCACAATGACTAAACTCTGTCATCTGTTACATAAGGGCTGCTGAACAGACATTTACATGTTTATTTTAAAGTGCATAGTTAAAAATCAAAATGTGCTTGCGTTTTTTACAACTCTATGCTGGAAGTTGCTTATCATTGGCTAATCAGCCGTTCTACACACACACATTCTTCATGCAAACTTGAACACTTGGGGCAAACACAGGAAATGCATCATGCACTGTAAATAGACAAGTGATCAAATACAAAGACTGCAAGTGTGGGTATTTTGAAAGGCCCTATGTGTCTGTCCACACTTCTTAGGCCAATATTGCTCAAAATCTTTTGCACATGTGACTTTTTTTAATGGCAAGAGCAAACGCAATCCAGCAAGACCATAATGTTATATTTTTGGTCAATGCGTTGTAAACATCTCTAAGACCCTGCACTGCTACCTCTTCAGGACATGGCGCCCCTGGCCATGAGCCCAGGTGCCCATATGGTTCCTCAGACCCTGTGCTTGGCATGTTCATGACAGTTCATCAGAGACGTGTTGATGTTAGTTAATGAGCGAATAAATTTACATTTTTGACTGTTCTGTTCAACAAACAAAGTTGTCAGTTAACTACAGATGTAGAATAGTGCATAATCTTCTATTATAATTCTTTATGATGCTGTGTGTCTTTTTGAAGCCTGAAAGCTTCAGTACCTACTCATTGGAACTGAAAAACATCATATGCGAATGATGACAGATCATTTTAGGGTGAACTATCCATTTAAATTATTGTTAATTTTATTTATTTATTTAAACTCATTAAATGTATTTTAATTATTTTTTTAGATTAAAAATGTTTTCATTGTAAATTGTCATGAATCAACGAAGAATCATTTAAAAAAGAATCAGATGCCTAAAGTGAATTGATTTTTTTTCAATCACTCCTGCAATCTAGGTGTAAGAGAGAGATTGTGTGTGAGGACCAGACACAAATGAGTTCGGCAAAGACAAGCTGGGAGCAATGCCACACAACTACAGCCCTCTGTGCGTCTCCACTGAACCCTGAAGAGTGTTAACAAAACAAAAACATCAACTGAATGAACCTGTCACACTCTCTCTCAAACACATACACAGCAAACACAAGGCAAAGCAAATCTTATGTGCTTTTCAAGAATGCAACACGCTATTTTAAAAGGCATACATAAGCCAGCCTACCCCAGGGCTGATGACATCACAGCAGATTTACACACTAAAGCATTATGGGTAGGTGGTCTTTAAAAAGTAGCTGATTCAGCTTGACCTGGGATGCCCAGGCAACAGTGGATTGACTAAGGTCGGCTGTGTCAGTGTGCACTCACACATTCAGCCACAGCCACGACGCTTGAGCTCGCCAGTAATGAACTTAGTCTTCAGTCTGATTACAACTCTTTACTGAATGATGCAATCAGTGCATCATGAAATCAATAACAATTCTGAAAATGACTAGTTTGGTAGTTTATCTAGAACATTTTAACTTTTGTATTAATGTATGTAGTATTGTAGTAATTTAGCAGCATAGATGCATTCTCTTCCATACTACAGCAAGAGCCCATAAAACATAGTGATGGAAAAAACATAGGCTATTTCATTGCTTTTGTGTTCTCTTACATAAATGCTGTGTTCCACAAAAAACTTTGTGTTCACTCGCTAAACTTTTGAATGCTCTCGCAAAACCGTTTTAAGAAAATAATGTAACATTGTATTGTTACAAAGTTGGCACTCGGGCCACCGGTTCTGTCCCCACGGCTCTCTGCCTCGCCCTGCTGGCCACAAATATGAGACTTTATTTCAATGCTTTTGAATGTGAACAAAAGGTTTCTCAGGGGAACAATACTTTGGCAAGAGAACACAATAGTTTCTCAGGGGAAAACCGTCCTTTTACAATTGGACGTAATACTTTCAGAATACTTTTGTGAGCAAATGTAAACTTTTTGCAAACGAAAGCAAAGTTTCTCGGGGAATGCAATAGATTTGCGAGCGAACGCAGTAGTTTTGTGCACAAAGTTTCTCAGCGGAAAACATTACATTTGTATTTGGACCTAATACATTCATGAGTGAACGTAAACATTTCGCAAGCCAAACCAAAGTTTCTCAGAGGAATGGAATAGTTTTGCGAGAGAACACGATAGTTTTGTGTGCAAAGTTTCTCTGGGGAACACATTACGTTTGTAAAAGGATGCAACACTGTTATAATGCAAACCTAAATGTTTTATGAACCAACATCAACATTTTGCAAGGTTTACGAGCGAATGAATGCAAATGAACACAAAGTTTCTCAGCGGAACACATTACTATAGGGCTGCAACAAACGATTATTTTGATAATCGATTAATCTAACGATTATTAGAACGATCAATCGACTAATCATTATTTCACTGATTAATCAGTAGACATTGACTGATTATTCAAGCTTTTGCAATTAGACAAAATGTTGAGTTATGCATATTCTAACAAATATATAACGGTAATCACTTCAGCTTTTGAACGTCATACGTAATTACAATTATTATACAATTAATTTATGCAAATATATTTGGCACAAAATAGATTACCGAAAGAGAAACTCTCTCATTCACCATTTAATTAGCGATATGAAAAAGTAACTGAATGACACATCATTCTGCCTAACATCTCCTTTTGTAAGTCATATGGATAAGAAACAAAATAAAGGTAAGTGACAAGACATTTTATTTTTGGATCAACTATTTTATTCACAAAATAATCTCTCTTAAAATACCTTATGGGTTATGACAGTCAAAACAGTCCTAAGCTAGATCAAGCTTTGATCTTTGCAAACCAAACTATCACTTTAATGAAATATTTTTTCCACTGATAAGAAGATTTTATCACTAGCTAGCTCCACACTGGAGAGCTGCTTTATAACAGAAAATCAAGTTGGAATTGTAACTGAAATCGACACAGAGTCAGGTTTTTCATGATTAATACTGTAAAGTTGCTTGATTTAAGGCTATCTATTGCATAAAGTAGTATACAAAAAAGTGACATGACTGGACTTTACTGCAGAGCTCGTGCAAACATCCACATCGCTGTAATCAGATACGTTTTTAACTGCTGCTTTAACAGTTTTGTTGTGTTTATTTCGTTTTTGAGAGGAAAGCGCACAGCATATATTTACATATTCACTCAAACGCCGCTCAGCAGCTTCAGGATCGGCTGCATTTGCGAAGCGCTGTCTTCTCTTGAACTGCATCCAGGAGGGCTGAATTACAGTCTTGTGCTACAGCGCCACACTGGTCAAACCGCATTATTGCAGGCTCTTACATTAGGTCATATGAGATCAAACGACTACTCGACAACAAAAATATTTGTCGACAATTTTTTATTGTCGACGTTGTCGATAATGTCGACTAATCGTTGCAGCCCTACATTACTATTACATTTACATGTGCTAACATTTTATGAGTCAACGTAAATGTTTTGTGAGTGAAGTCTGGGAACGCAAAAGTTTTCCATGTTGACTATTACATGATCATAAAGGTGCAGTCGCATTAGTGAAATTACAGCAAAATTTTGCAAGCAACAAAGGTCTGCTGTCTCGTTTTAATAGCATAGCTCTAAGAACCACCACTCACACAGAAATCACTTTTAAACCAAGCAGGCTCTTGTTGCTCAATGCAATGAAGTAATGTGACCATGAGCAAAACATGCATTTTGTTTACGGGCAAATCCAGTCATTTCACAATCTTGAATTTCACGTGAGGGTGAAATACTTTTCCCCATTCACCTCAGGTTCAAGCTGGTCAAGTGAATTTGTCACGCTGACCAACAGAAATCTATTTAGTTTGAAAATGACATCTGTGTAAATATGTTTCAAATGTCACTACACTACTGGACCTTTTTTCCCATGAAAAACACCAATATGACCACACCTTACTACATTATACAAGGATCTCATTGTATATATTTTGCTGGTGTGTCCTCAGTACATGTCAGCGTCGCCTTGGACAAACACAACCAGCTGATCACAGTGCTTCTGGAAACCAGCTGCACCTGAATTACATCAAAGCAGAATCACTGAGACCACAAAGAACATGATTTCACCAAACAAGCTTTCACGCTGTTCTGCTGTACCGTACAGATTCAGACTAAACTCCTCACCGATTCCCGACTCAACACATCATCCATCACATCTTCCAAACTATCTCTTCATTGTCTTCTATCCAAAAAAGCTAAAAAAAAAAAGTCCCCTTCCATGCTAATATTGCATTGAAATTTGGGTCTATGACTCGTGGTTTCAACACAACACAAAAAAAAGACTATTTTTGCTTTATTTAATGGAGATGACATTAATAAAATGATTGATTATTTAGTTGCCATTCTAGTTGACAGCACATGGACAAGCACATAAACACAGACTCAAATCGCTCTCTGTTGAATCATCTTGTCCACACACACACACACACAAACAGGTCTGCTATTTAGACATCGTTCTTTCTAGCAAAATAACTACAAAGGCTCATTATGAGGGTCCAAGTTTAAACACATGCAGTCTCTTGAGGACAGTATGGACTAAAGAGGACTGTCCCATTCATGCAGAACGGCTGCGTCTGTTTGAGTCAGAGTGTTTAATCAGCTAATCTGGCACTAAGATGCATTTTAACCTCCCTCTTACAACAAATATCACTTTATTCTCAATAAATCAACAGGTCAAGGAGCTTTTCTTGTCATTTGATGTGTGTGAGTCAGGTTTTGAAATGTCCCCATAAGGACAGTAAAGTCTGAAATCACTCACATCATGTGGATCAGCCAACAGTCCTCATGAGGAGAATAACTTAGGATTGTATTGTTACAGTGCTGGTAGTTTATGTAAATGAACAGTGTGTACTCTTTCTCTGTTACCTACACCAAGACATCGCCGATTATTTATCAGCAAAAGTAAAATGTGTAATCCAGCAAACTTTTGAGAGTTTCAAGGCTTTTGTATGAACTACAGACCATACTTCCACATTTTTGTATCCTTGCTCACAATAGGATCAAACCCAGTGCATTATGGGTGGTGATTGACCGATATATTTCAGAGACCAATCTGCAGATATTTGATACCATATTTATATTATCGGCATTGGGTAAAATTTCTGTTTGGTCAATAAGTAAGAAATGGCTTTTATTTTAACAACACATGGGACTTTTATTTTGACAGCGCTGAGAAAGACAGCTCCCATTCTCCGTCTTCATTAGTTTACTGTCTCTGTTTAACAGTTCTGATGAACAAATTATTACACAGAACTTTAAAAAAAAAAAAAAATTGAATAAAGGGTATGCGAAAAGGTATTCGCGTTTGTTTTTCTATTATTGGTAATAGAAAGGCAAATGCTATAATGCATTATCATCTACCGTCAGCATTCATCAAATACGCATTTTACTTAACCCTCATAAATCCTTAATTTCCCGTTTACACATGTGACCTTTGGGGTCAATATGACCCCAAAATTGAAAGAGTAATTGTAAATAATATATACATTTTTAATCATACAAATAATATATCATATGCTGTGTTTTGGGAGATATGAAGTACTTTTGTACTTGTTTACCACAAAAATCTTGAACTACACCATTAGCTTGCATGTGAAATATTACATTTTCATGAAAAAATCTCTTAAATGATGATCTAAATTTAATTTAAATTGTTTCTGCATATTCTCGTTCCACATTGCATTTGTGCTCTAGTATCAGGCTTTAATTTTTTTGTGTATACATTTTCAGATTTACGCAGAATTTATTGATTTTATTTGCCAATTTCTATAAAAAATGCTTAGTTGCAGTCACACATGTGTGTGTTTGTGTGTGTGTGTGTGTGCATGTGCATGTGGTGGTATGTCTTTCCTACACTGCAAACCTTGACCTAGTACCAGGCCTTCATTTCTGTGTGAGAAATTTTCAGACTTATGTGCTGCTGGATTTTAGGACAGAGGTCAGGAATACCATTTTTGAGCTTGGCTGGCGATAGTAATCAACACGAATATTGACTTCGGAGGGAGGAGCTGAACATATTTCTTCTCTCTAATAAAGGCAGAGTCTCTGTGCGTCTGTCTGTCTGTTTGCTTTTGTGTCGAGAACCGTTCAGCCAATGACCGCGCATTGGCAGGTGTGTTGCTGCGGACCCAAAGGGAGGTGCAGTGTAGCATTTTGGTGCAATATGGACACGCGACAGGTTCATAATTAATAAACTTTTAATAAACTACAGAACAGCGCGAGCCGCGGCGCGCTTCACGAGCAGGGCTTATATGCTCCGAACGGACACTTACACTAGTGATACAAAACACACACAGGTCTGTTAAGAGCAATACTTTTAATAAGGTAGCCCAGTGCTTAATTTGTAAATTTAAAGGTCCCCGGAATAAAGCCGGGTAACGGATCCGAAGCATGTGATTAGAGGGAACATGCCAGTTCGTACTAGAAGGCTGGGCGGTATATCTCATGCGTGTACCGCATCTCGTCAGTAAGCGGTTCCTTGATTAGCGCTAAATCTCCGTCACCTGTTTCAGATGGAGCGGTTAATACACAGAGCCGTAGATCACTGAGAAGCTACGCAATATCGCGTTCATTATCGCAGACGAATGCGCCTTCAATATTGAGCAGCGATATTGCGTAGCTTCTCAGTGATCTACGGCTCTCATGTGCCCGCTCCATCTGAAGCAGGTAATGAAGATTTAAGCTAATCAAGGGGCGGCTGGCAGATAGCGCATGCACTATCGCATAGTCTCGCCCAGCTAGTTATGCGGTGAAAAAAGCTATGAAATTTTAAAACAGCCATTTCTAGGCCTGGAAAAGTTTTATAAAAGTTATGGAATTTTATTTCACAAATCTCTGTATAATAGAGTGATATTTAATCAGGTCCTGAATTTGTGTGTAGGCTATATCGCATAGTTTTACTCATTCCTTTCGAGTTTCGAGCTTTCGAGTTTATAATGAGGGAAATTCCTGCAAACATTTATTGAATATAGCATGTAGGTTAGATGAGTAAATAAATCCACACAAAATATCAGATTTACATCTCGGGACAGATTGACTGAAAGAAAAACGCATGCATCGCATTCGGTTTTGTGACAGCAGAGGGTCCGTTCACATGTCGCGTCTTTTGCGCGCTTAAGTTCATTATTTCAAATGTAGATGTGCGGCAAGCGCGCTCATAATAGAAGCGGGCTCATATATGCATGCTATAGGTCAGCACGAACGTCTTTCATTGGCGAACGGTCTGTTGCTGGTGCAGAAGTTGAGAACCGTTTCACGGGGGATGCCAGGTGTTCGAGAAAAAAAAAAAAAAAAAAGGATATTCGAATCTCAAAATTGAAAATCGAATGCCAACCCACCGAACGAATATTCGAATAATCGAATATTCTGGTCCAGCTCTACTGGATTTATTATTATTTTTTGACAAAGGAAAAAAAAAAAATTGATTTTTTCGCATTTCCCATTCATTTTCAATTGGGGTCATATTGACCCCAAAGACCTTATTAGTAAAAAAAAAAATTTACATACCTTCAGAACAACCGAATCAAGCCCGTTTTTTTTTTTTTTTATGTGAATACAGATAGAAAATGTTGAAAAGTCACAAAATCCATTTCCACTGAGATGAAGGGAACCATTTTTTTTAACTAAAGAAAAGTTGATTGGGGTCATATTGACCCCAAGGTCTTTATGGGGGTTAAACAGGTTTTTGAATATCTAGAAACGTTAATTATCACCAACCTTGCAAACTTTGTCAACATTTATTAAAACCCCATCTTGCCAACAGTGAATTACTCCTTTAACTCTTTCCCTGCCAGCATTTAAAAAAATAAAACAAAAAAAGTTGCCAGTAACCACCAGCATTTTTTTTTTTATCATTTTCACGAAATGTTCGTGGCCCCCAGAGAACATCTGAACATGCAATATGTCAAAAGAAAGAACAGAGCCTCTGTTTATTCTAGCTTCATGTATTTTTTATTTTTTAATCAACATTTGAATGTGGGTATGTTTCATAAAAACAGCACCATTTTGAACAAAAAGCTGAGAAAATCACGTTTTTGTCAAAGACGACGTCCGGATCGGATTCAGATCCATAATCAAAACATAGATGTTGTCGATCACTTCCATTAACAAATCCAAAGCTCCACAGTGCTACAACACATCCTGGGTTGACATTTCATTTACATATGCATCTGCTTACATACACACTCGCTTGTTTCCTATTCTTCATCGCTGTGTTTAGATCCAGTACCCTTTGAGAAGATGTGTAATAGCGCCCCCTACCGTACAACAGTAAAAACACGCAAAGATGGAAAATTCTGTCAATGGCTGGGAAATGGTTAATGAACAAAACAGAAATGACAAGCACAATATAAAAATGCAGAGAGGTGTGCGTGAGTACTACACAATAAAATACTCCTTCTTAAGAGAGTGCATAGACCTCCAATTCTGAAATTAAAGCAAACAGGAAGTGAACTTCTCAACTTCTCCATTTATCTACTTAAAGACTTCAACAACCAAACTCCCCACCCAGCATTTGCTCAACTAGGACTGAACCATTCAGCAGCACAAACACATACAAAAAAGATGTTTTACTGCAAAGAGTGTGACTTTGCCTTTCTACTTTGTCGAAGATTCTCACTTTAAAGAATGTGATCTACCTGCACACATCTGTAGTACTGACCCTACAGCAAACACACACACAGACATACATACTGCTCTGCTAGGGGATCTGTGAAACTCTCAGAACCGGCCCACGTTTCCGCTGACCTGAGAGTCAAATGATGACACACAATGCAACCTGCCCACAAACACACTGTGTTTACGACTTTTGAAAACATGTTACTAGTTGAAAACATGATATTTTTAAGTAAAACAGGGTCATTCCATGTCAAATCAACCAAATTTCAGAAACTTCCATAGCTATAATATTACGTTTATCGAAGAAAGACTTGCATTAATAGCGATGAAAGGACAAAATGATTACATGTGCAATGAATATTTACTGAGTAATCCACTATTTTGTAGACAGGGATCAAAATACAATTTTCAACTGATATTTGAAAATTTGAAAATGACTTTCTAAAGTCATTTTACCTACCAAATATTACACAGAGTTTGGTAGGTCTATTAGTAATGTCTGTTGACTTTTGCCATCTTTGTTGCTTTATATGCCAAAGGTGACAGTTTAGTATCAGTTATATGAAAAGTGAGCCACATTTGGTTTTTGATCACGAAAAAGTGTAGCAATTTACTCCTGTAGCCACACCACAATCCCAATATATTGGCAAATAAACCATATAATGCCTTAGAAATTAAGATACCAAAACAAAACTTTGCTAAGAATCAGAATCTAAAAGAATTTGAAGATTTATTTAATACTTCTTGAGTTACAGCCCCACAAACATCAGGGAAAAATGAAAAGTGTTTTCCCATTTTTGAATCGTCACCACTGGCATATAACCGTCAACAGATTTGACTAAAAGATCTACCAGTCTCTGTGTGAAAACAACATAATGATGCTGCCCTCTTTCTAAATTCAGTAACACTTATAGGGACCAATTCTCACTATTAACTACTTGGTTATCAGCATGCCTATTATTAACATATTGGTTATTTATTAGTACTTATGAAGCATTTATTCTGCATGACCATATTCTACATCCCTAATCCTACCCAATACCTAAACAACTACCTCACTAACTATTAACTCTTTCCCCGCCATTGACAAGATATCTCGTCAATTAAGAGACAACGCTTCCCCGCCATTGACAAGTTTTTACGGCAATCCGTGTTCTAGGTATATTACAGTAAGGAAAGCCCTAGCGCATGTCCTGAATGAGTTACAGGACTTCCGGGTCTTACGGGTCCGAATACAAGACGATCGGCATAAATGGAAGGATCAGAGAACATGTAGATCATATATATATGTAGACCATGTTTTGACCATTTTGAATCTGATCGGGACGAAGTAGTCAGTGAGACACAGAAACAGACACAGAAACATCTCTAGTTGTGTATGTACCGATAACCCATCAATCTGAATGTGTGTGTGTGTGTGTGTGTGATGATCTCTCTCTCTCTCTCTCTCTCTCTATATATATATACATATGTGTATGTACAGTATGTATATGTATGGATGTAGCCTATATGTGTGTGTTTGTGTGTATAAACGTGTGTGTGTGTGTCTGTCTGTCTGTTCTGTTTATTGAATGCAATTTCAGTTATTCATATAATTATTTACAGGTGAAAGAATTTGACATTTGAATGTATTTTGCTTGAAAAATGCACTGCTTTTATAAAAATGCATTTTTCTCAGTTTTTTGTCCAAAATGTTGTATTTCTGATGAAACCTATGTGCATTCAAGGGGTGATAAAACATGAACACATGAAGATGGAATAAAAAAAAAAAAAAATTTAATTAAAAGCAGAGGCTTGGTTCTTTATTTTGATATATAATATGTTCATATATTCACAGCAGAAAATATTCTGAGGGCCGTCAAATTTAGGTGAAAATCATCAAAAATGCTGGCGGTGGCTGGCAACTTTTTAAAAAAAACGCTGGCAGGGAAAGAGTTAATAAGCAGCAAATTAGGAGTTTATTGAGGCAAAAGTTGTAGTTAATGGTTAGAATTTGACCTTAAAATAAAATTCTTTTTTTACCCACATGTATGACTCCAAATCTCTGGTGAAAATGTAAATTTGACCACCCTCTACAAAATAGTGGATTGCTTAGTAAATATTCATCCATGGCATTTAATAGTTTGGCTTTCTTCTTCATTTATGTATTTCTTTCACCAGAAAAAAAAAAAAAATCTAAATAACAATTTTTAGCCAGGAACATCTTGTTGAGTTGACCTGAAATGACCCTATAGTTTTATTTGAGATGAACAGGGTAAATAAAGTGGCTATAGTCTGTGTGTAATGTGGTTTTTGTCAACTGAACTCAACATCGGGTGCTTCCAGTCTGAGTAACTTGCTTGATAATGATGGGAGTGATCTAGTTTTGTTTTGCGTCAGTTCCTGATTTGAGACCAGCAGGTGCAGAGCCCATTTTCCTGTCCCAGAACTGTCTTGTATTCAGTGCTGTGTCTGAAAGGGGTATGATTCAGCCCATCTCATTTTGCTGGCCTGGAGGAACAAGTGAGCAGGGTGTGTGGATGTCTGGAAGCTCCCTGTGACATAATTTGGCCCGTCTGCCATTACAGCAAACAAACACAAGCCTCTTTTCCCCACAGGCCGTCCAATATCTCACCCAAATCAACGTCATCCTTTCTGCAGGCGCTTTCACACCGCTAATATCCTGTTCACTGCCAGTATGAGGCCTGTCTACATGCATTTGTGTTTTACAATGCTTTTGTAGGGCTGCTATTAATGGTGCGGGGAGGAGGGAGGAGGGGTCGAGGGCGTGACAGCACGGATTTACTGAGACAACAATGACTGAAACAAACACTCTGAACTGAGACAGAGACGCCATGCTGAAGTCCTGAACCCTGCCTGACCATCAAACAACGATGACTTTATCAGGACATCAGTCAGCCACAAAACAAAATATAAAAACAAACAAAAACTAAACAAAATAAAATAACTCTGGAAAAAAACACTGAAAGTTCAAATAACATACAAGTAATCAAAAAGTAATAATATATAAATAAGAACATGACATTAATCAACATAATAAAACAAACAAACAAAACAGACAAAAACAAAACAAAAGTTCTAATAAATTAATAAAATTAAAAGATTAATTATGAATGAATGAATGAATGCTAATAATGGTAATAAAAAAGACACATTTAAATAAGTAAATAACGGATATTAAAAATACTCCACTGTGTGCATGTATGTATGTATGCATAAACAAACAAACAAATAAATAAATGCTAGTAACAGTAGTAAAAATAATAAAATAAATACTGACAAAAAGAATAAATATTTAATAACAAAATAATGAATATTACTCCACTGTATGAAGTCTTTCTCTGCAAATAAATAAAGAAATGGTAGTAATGGTTGTAAAACACATATTGACAAAAGTAATAAATATTGACAGAAAAAAAAATGTGCCAGTAAATAAATAAATAAATAAATAATGAATGAATGAATGAATGAATGGTAGTTGGTGAAAAATGGTAAAATAAATATTTAACATATTTAAATAAATATTTAATACCAAAATAATGAATACTACTCCCACTGCTCCACTTTACAAAACTCTTTCTCTATAAATAAATAAATAGACAGAAAATAATGACAAAAAAACAATGTAATAAACAAAATAAGTAAATAAATGTTTGTAACATATATAATTTATTTATAAAAACAAATAAATATAAAATAATAACATATTTAAATAAACATTTAATAACAAAATAACAAAATGTTACTCCACTGCAACTCCACTGTTCTGTACAAATGCTTTCTCTATAAATAAATAAATATTTTAGTATTGGTAATAATAAATAAAATCAATATTTAACAGGACAGTAATAACTATTCAGAATACTCCACTGTACAAACTCTGTGTAGCTCTGCTTTTGTTTGGATCCTCTGCCCCGCTAACACCACTGCACTGACACTAATCCACTCTCTGCAGTCCCCTCCCCCCTCACACACACACACACACACACACACAAACACACATACACACAAACGCAAACACACACACACACACACACACACACACACACACGCTCAAACACACACACACACACAAACACACTCACACTCACACACTCAAACAAACACACACACACACACACACACACACACACAAACACACTCACGCTCAAACACACACACACACACTCACATTCAAACACACACACACACACTCACATTCAAACACACACACACACATACACTCACACACAAACACACTCACACACACAAACACACACGCTCACACTCTCACACACATACTCACACACACACTCAAACACACACAAACACACACACACACACACACTCAAACACACACTCAAACACACACACACACACATACAAGATTAGATGTTTGTCAGTGGTGCTCAGGATCTGCAAATCATTCGCCATCGTCCTACTCTGTTGCTGGTAAGTGAAACTGCATTTACTGTAATGTAAAAAGCTATCGCTAGCATGCGGCTAACCATATGTCCCTTTAGTGGCTCCGTAGAACGCGTTATTTGTTTTCCGTGCCTTTCCCAGTACGGATCCAGAACACCTCTAACCCAGTCGGGGATATTTGTGGTCCGCACAGAACTCTTATTTGACATCGTTCTTAGTTGCAGTCTACAGCGTTCGTGTGAGAGAGTCTGTTCTTCTGTTGTCTTTGACAGCTTTTAGGTGTGTTATTGCCAACGCTTACCTCTGCTTACGCGTCTCAGCCACATCAGCACCGAAAACATGGGGAATATTTAGACAAATATAATCGCACAACCTATTCGATATTCGATGAATAAATCGACTAATCGAATATTCGAAAATCGTGACCCATCCCTAACTCTCTCACACACACACACACACACACACAAACACAAACACACACACACACACACACTCTCACACACACACACACACCTCCCTGCTACATCCGCCATCCATCAATACATCACACAGCTCTCGTATGCAAATAACATCACTTATGACTCTTTCAAAACACACTCCCCATGAACCAAAACACACTTTTATCCCATTATTGCCATTGGACACCCGCAACTTTATCTAATTACAGCTCTCTAAATTATCCACACACACACACATCATCCTCGACATCAACACAGGCCTGCCCACGCACAACATCATCCCTTTACAGTTCACCTAAACGCACAGGTACACACACACACACACACTCCATCATCCTCTTATGCATGAAGTGCACATACACACACACACTCATCAAATTATATCTCGCTGCAACACTTACAGTGTATTACAGTCGACTGCGCTCAGATAGCAGCAGGAAACACTCACGTCCACAACAACACATCTGTGTATGGTTGCTGAAGCCATCTTCCCTTATCTTACACACACACACACACACACATTGTGCAGTGGTGACAGATGGTGTGTGTGGGGTGTTTTGGCCTCTCAGAGACTGTGAAAATTGGACATATGCGAGACCCTTCGCCTCTGACCTGTCCGACACCATTCATAGAGGAACACACTCAAATTATTGACTCAGATCATCATCAGCCCCACAAGAACCAAAGATCAGATGACACTGACACATCAATACTCTTTAGCTTCACACACTTATCTTCACACCAGTCCTGCTTTTTTTTTTTTTTTTTTTTTTGAAAGAGAAACGGGTTGGGCTGAATAGCTAAAATAAAATACTCTACCAGTCAAATGTTTTTAGTAAGATTTTTAATGTTTTTTAAAGAAGCCTCTTCTGCTCACCAAGCCTGCATTTATTTGATCCAAAGTTCAGCAAAAACAGTAAAATTCTGAAATATTTTTATTATTTAAAATAACAGTTTTCTATTCAAATATATTTTAAAATGTAATTTATTCCTGTGATCAAAGCTAAATTTGCAGCAGTCTTCAGTGTCACGTGATCCTTCAGAAATCATTCTAATATGCTGATTTGCTGCTCAAAAAACATTTATTATTATTATTATGTTGAAAAATGCTGAGTAGAATTTTTTCAGGTTTCTTTGATGAATAGAAAGTTCAGAAGAACAGCATTTATCTGAAACAGTAATCTTTTGTAACATTATAAATGTCTTTATCATCACTTTTGATCAAGCTCCCTTGCTAAATAAAAGTATTAATTTTTATAATATAATTTTAAACTTCAGCTTTGATCACAGCAATAAATTATATTTGTGAATATGCAAGTTTGGTCTACAATACAAAAACATTATAACCACAGCATATTGTACAATACTCTCTACAAATAACTGCATGTGTTGCTAAGATGGATCTTTTAAGCTTAACTCAAACATGTTGTGTTTATGACATATTTATTACTGTTTTTTATTTATTATTCATTTATAATGTTCATTAAGTAAAAGAACAGAACAAGGTTTTTTTTGTTGTTTTTACATCTTTCCATCAGAAATTTTAAAAAGCATTTTATATAGCCTAGATCGCACTCAACAAGAGTATTTCTAGCTGAATAATTAATTTAGCATATTAGAAAATGTACATTCACTATTAAAATCTCCATGATTTTTTTCTTTTAAGATTGAGAAAAGAATGTAAGAGAGAGTGAGAGAATATGATGAGTGCTGGAAATCTCTGGTCAAATCCACAGGAATAACAGGAATGCTGCTCTGTGATTGGCTGGCAGGAGCAGGAGCTGCTGATTGGGCATAAAAACGGGAAGCGGGAACCCCACAGGAGCAGGTGTACACGACCTGAATGCTGACAGTGACAGTACACCCATTTATGCACACACAAACACATTCACGCACGCCTGCAGCGACACAAAACTCACACTTTCACTTCAGGACTGAGTGGTAGAAACAAAATCACAAATCCTGAGAATTTTATATCACAATATACATATGCGTGATGCACACAAAGCTATCGAATTGCTTCAGTTGATTAGAAATATAGTGCAAGAGTTTTTTTTGTTTTTTGTTTTTTTCTTGACAGCCCCAGTCCCCATCCACATTCATTGCATGGAAAAGAGCAACGTGAACAATCTGCCAAATATCCAATTTTGTGTTCCTCTCAAGAAAAAGTAATACAGGATTTGAGATGAGCATATCTTTTTAGGCTGAACTATTCCTTTAAAACATGTATGCACACACTTTTGGCTCCTGCAATAAAAACCCCTTCCTCTGGGTGCATCATCTTGTATTTGTTTCTTCTGCTGTGTTTACCACTGATGCCACATCAGGCACTTTAGAGCTACGGTGACAGTAAACGATGGGAAGACAAAGTAAACAGAGTCGTGGAAAGCCTAAGTGCTGCGCGCTTTTGTAACTGGATGCACAAAGTGAGCTTAAGACTGGAAAGCGGCTTTAAAATTAATCGGGGTCCTGTGCGGGATTAGAGAGAAACGCTCTCTCTCTGTAATGTAGGGAGAACAAGCATCTGGATCTCGCTCTCAGTTGTTCTTGCTCTCACTGTCATGTTGGTCTGCATCTTTAGACACCTGGTTTCTGCTCACCCTGGGCTCAAGGACAGGAGCCAGCTGTGAATGGCAATCTCGATTTACATAGGAACATGGAGGGAGACGGTATATGTTTTGACCATTTAAAGCTTAAGTGTCTATTTTTTAATGCGCTGAGACTATAAGTAAGCTATTAGCAGACTGACTTCATGAATACATTTACATACTCTTTAAGTGTTTCAGTTGAACTAAAGCAATAATTCACCTTTTTCAAATATCTTTTTAAAGGAAATGTTTTCATCTGAATGAAACAAACTAACAAACCTAGATAATGTGATTGAAGCATTAATTGAACTTTGCAACTTCAATTGAAGCATTAATTGACAGCAAAGTGTATTTAATCCCATACGATTGAATAAATAAATAAATAATCTGCTTAAAAATGTGAAATACATGCTCAGGGCTCGACATTAACGCTTGTCCGGGACAAGTGAATGTTTTGGACGGGCAAGTGAAAGAGAAATTTACTTGCCCAATCGGACAAGTAACTTGAAAAAGTCAATATCAAAAACAATAATAACTGCCTTTATTTATGACATAGCCTTTGTTATAGGGGTGTGTGATATATATCGTTTGCGATAATTTCGTAATTGTTGTTTTAAGGAGTATATTGCAAGAATCAAACAAAACACACCTATACAGAGTGCATGCATACATTATGAAAAGTCGTCTAGTTAGACTAGATCACGTGCGAGTGCGTTCTTTCACTGCATGATTCAGTATGCATGAAGAATGATCAGAAAATTCAAGATATGGGGGCAGAAAATGTATATATTTATATAATTTCATATAGTTAAACATTATCACACGAAGATCGAGCGCCTTTTTTTTTTTTTGCTCCAAAAACCCTCATGATTACAAATGTGATTTTATAACAGTTCAATAAACAAGAAGTTAACATTAAGAGACTTACGTTTTAGACACTATATTTCCTGTTTTTACTCTGTTTCACCAACAAAAATAATTCCAAACACAGCCACAGCACTGTTTTGCGTCTCTGAGCAACATGACGGGGTTTTGTTCCTCAATGAATCAACCGTTTAAATGATTCGGTTCAGTCGCAATGATTCACTTCTGAACAGTCACTTGATGCCACCTACTGGCGATTTTAATTTCACATATACAGTATTTTTTAATTTTAAAAATAATTTCAAATATCAGTATTCAACGTTTGATGAATCAAAACATTATTTATTCATTTGTAACTGCAGATTAAAGCATTCCGTGTCCCTCAGAGCTGCATTAACAGTGGGTAATATATCTATTCCACTTCAGATGCAGCTTCTGTGTGTCCTCTGCATTGCACAGATGAATTTTGTTGATACTGATTTCATTTGTTTGGTAACAGCCCAAATGTCTTATTATACTAATTGACTGATTAAATTGAACTCTAATTAAAACATTTAAAATTTAAGTTTGAAAATTCATATATATAAAAAAGTAAATATTAGCATTTTATTTTTAAGTTTAATATAAAATAATTGTATTTGTAATTACTACTTTTCAAATACAATACAATTAATACTCCCTTTTTATTTTAAAATATAATAGTATTATCATGCTTATTTTTTTTCATTATTTTATTTAAAAAGAAAAATCTAACTAAATAAACTAAATGTGTTTTGTATAGCTACAATAAATAATTATATTTATAATTCAATTTTTTTTAAAAATGAAAATCTCTCTGTGCAAGTAACTTTTATACTCGGACAAGTAATGACAAATTTACTTGTCCGAAGGACAACCACATGAGAATGCTTAATGTCAAGCCCTGCATGCTAAATATATTTTGTAAACAGCATTGCTTACAGAAATATATTTTTCAAATATCTTGTTTAAACCATAAAATGCAAAAATATATTACAAAATATCTCAAGGGACAAAAAAAATGCATCCAATAAATCCAAAAAAATCCAATCTCAAAATACATATTGGGCAAATGCAAAGCGGATTTTTTTAAATACATATTTAGAATATTATAAAATACTTATTAGTCTTTTTAGAAATATATATAATAAAATATGTTTGTAATATAAAATTCTTTATTATTTATTGGCCAGATGGGATCTTTCAAAAGTTTGATTACACTTGTGTTATGTATACTTGGACATGAAGACTGATGCTCTACTATAAGAAAACCCACTTCAGCCTGATTATAATTCACAAGTAAACCTACCAGATCACATTCTGAGCAACCTCTCTCACATTTTCTTAAAAGTAATAATCTAGTTGTGTTTGTATTGTGATTCCATTTGGTGCCACTAATGGTGCCAAAATTGCACACTTCTCCTTTTGAGAGCCTCTAGATTTAATACACAAGCGCCCAGTCAGAGAAAGGTCCGATAAACCAAATTAAGATGCCAATTTTCACTGATGGACGGACAAAATTAACACAATTGAGAGGTTCCTCTTGGGACAACCAAAGGGTAAGTGGCTTGGGCCATAAACACACAAACACACTCACACACACACACACACACACAAGGGCTCAGGAGGATGAACCCAGAAGAATCAAACCAATCAATGACCACATGGTCACACAGGCCGCCACAGCGCACCTGATCTCCACAGACACGAAACGGATGGGGCGGTCGCTCGAGACGGCGGGAACAAAACAGACATAGAGAAACAGGAAGATAGAACGAAAAAGCAGAAGGAGAGGAAATGAAGAACTACCTAAAAACATTTAAGAAAAAAAAGAAAATGACTCAAAATGTACTAAGAAACTTAGCAGATCAATGAAAACCAGAAAGCAGAACAGAAGCATATTAACCTGCTGTACTTTTAACACCAGGGCCCCAAACAATAACACTTCTACTATTAGCACTCCAGGTGTGGTGGGCTTATGAACTCTCACAACTCATAACTCTACTACGAATTTCTAATTTCAGCAGAACAGCATCCATAAACACACAAACCCTGATGAACCCTGATGTTAAACTTCCTTCTGATCTTAAATGCATCATGCGCAGAAGTTGTTGGGCTATCAAGAACACACAAAAACAAAAAAGACTTTAAAGAACTGTAACTGTACTCACTGCATGTACACTTGAGCTATGAACAGACGTTTGCTGCACAACAGAACAATAACAAAGAGCATGCAAAGACCATGCACATTCAGAAAATCACATCAGAGCGAACACTGTTCAATCAAAAGGAAAAGGTGCTTTTTATTACACATCTTTGCCTTTCATACAAATACATGGGAAGGCTTACATCAATTTATAAATGGGGTTTGATTGCATAATGTTTCTGAATGGGCGCAGACTGAGGCCAAAGCACAGAAACAATAAACTGAAGGTAGCTATTATAGTAACATGGCCTCTAGGTTTGAAATGCAATACAAAGTCTCTAGGACTCAAACTGCATGTGATTTGTTGACTTCAAGACTGTGTGAGACTGATGATGCACAAGGATGTTTCATTTTTCTGCAGTGTATAAAGTGAAACTGTGCAAAATATGACCTGACATTTAAACATACATTTTGTTGGTGCAGCCAGGTTTATTCTATATTATTAAATAATACTGAAAGTAGATGTGGACGTTAATATTTGAAGCACGTTTTACCTGAAGTAAGAGAACAAAGGTAACTTGAGCGCCTTTTAATTTGATGTTAGATAATCTAATTAGCCTATCTACCCTATCAAACCGAGTTACAACCGTATTATGCACCACAAGTAATAAACTGAAATAGCAATATAACATTGTTTACAGTAAATACACCTGTCTGAGGTAAACATGCGCTTTATTCTCTCACAGCCTCACGGGACAATTTCCCACGACACGACCAAACGGACATAAAACTGAACAGAAACGACACATTTCGCGACAAAATTGTGGTATTTTGAATCAAAGCGCTTAAAAATGAAAACATTTGCCTGTACTGAGTGTTATTAACTAACGTTATCAAATCTATGTGAGATGCGGACAGCCCGCCAACTGAGCACCGAAACAATACAATAAATCAGAGCGCTCATCAAACGACTATAACTTTAAGTTTTTGTAGTTTTTTTGACAGCTGTCCATCAAAAAGCGTTGATATTGAGAGTCATAATGGGTGAGCAGGTGCAAGTGAGTGGAATGTCTGAAAATGGCGCCGAATGTGAAAAAAAATGTCAACAGATTCCCGTCTGAGCATCACACAATACATAATCCAGCAGAAAGAGTCCCCTCTTACCTTTCGCTTTAATTTATCAACGGGTAGATGTAATAATCCACTACAGAATATCCAGAAAGCGCTTTCCCACAGATATCACACAACAAGCAAACCCATGTACAAAATTATCCACGCTTTTTTAAAACGGTGTTTAGATTCTAGTAAAAAGGGGGGGCTAGCTATGCAATGAGCCAAGCGTATTTGGAAAGGCGACCAATGGGAGACGAGCAGAGGTAGGAATTAGCCAATCAGACGCGAGATCACTGAGCTTCGGTCCCTGAGCTAAGGCTGTAGCAGCATCGTAACCAAGGAGACTTAGGAACGGGATCAACTGGACTCGTTTTGTAACTGTTTCCTTTCAGATACTAGGCTACTTCGTTTCAGAATAGGTGTAGCTTACTGAAAAACCAACGTTTTTTATCAGCTTTTTACAGCTGCTTGTCCCCTAAATAAAATAAAAGCCACAAATTTCAGGGGGAAAGTGTTATCAGACCCAGCTGGTTTCATTTCATCATTTCATCTCAGTAACATCCAGTAAAGGTTTAGCTGTTTTTTTGTGATAGCGTAAGAAACTTGTTCTGCTACTGGAGAGAGAGAAAAAAAAAATCAGCCTATTTTATTTTATTTTATTTTTGTATGTATTTCTGTGCATTTTATTACCACTTCTTTTAAAGTAAAATATTAAATACATTTTATTTTATTTTATTTTATTTTATTTTATTATTTACCATTACATTCTATTTACCATTTCCTTTAAAGCCAAAAATTTATTTTATTTTTTCATTTTATTATTTTTATTTTTATTATTTTATTTTATATTTGTATGAATTTTTTGTGCATTTTAATTTATTGCCTTTTTTAAAGCAAATTATTAAATATATGTTATTGTTTAATTTTATTTTATTATTTACCATTATATTTTATTTACCATTTCTTTTAAAGACAAAAATTAATTTTATTTTATTTTTGTATGTATTTTTTGTGCGTTTTATTTTATTTACCATTTCTTTTAAAGCCAAAAATTCTATATATTTTATTTTATCATTTTATTTAATTTTATTTTTTGTGCTTTTTATTTTATTGCCATTTCTTTTAAAGCAAAATATTAAATAAATTATCGCCACAAATCTCAGACATAAAATGCATAATTCAGGTTCAGTTATGCGGTGTCTCCTGCCATTAATGGACATCTATGTCTCAACTGGATTGCAATAAATCTCAGCATTTTGTCCAACCACACGATAATTATGACTGGAGGGTTGGGTGTGTTCCCTCTGCCCTCAAAATACGCCATCATCCATCACTACTAGTAAATAATGCATGATGGAGCCGCCCTATAGCGACTGCACAAACAAAAAGTGCACGTTCACTTTTATTTACACACCTTTATTTGTTTTGGCGGGGAAATAAATTCTAAACATTCGGCAAACAGTCTTAAAAATAAAGGTTCTTTAATGGCATTGATGCTTCCAAAAAAAAGCAATCTTTAACATCCAGGGAATCTGGAACCATTCCACAAAAGATTCCAAGTTCTTTAGAATATTAAAATGTTCTTCACACTAAGAAAAAATGGTTCTTTTTAGAACGGTTCGCTGAAAGGTTCTTTTGGGGAACTAAAAATGAGACCATAAAACATTGTCCTTTTTTGAAAACATAACTGGATCTTTTATAAGAGGCTGGTTTGATTGATAATTAATAGTATACGGATCTCTGTCTGTCACATTCTTATCTCCTGTGGTTTCCCACGTCAGGAGAATTGGCCTTTCCCTTCGCTAATTTAAAGGGCAGGTGCTTTGCCATACATCTGCTAAAACAAAATGACAGCACCAACCAGACAGTCCCAGTCCCCAGAGATAGGCGCGACAGAGGGGAGACAGTCACACCCCACCCCACCCCGTCCTTCCAGAAGCTTCTGCATCTCCACCCCGCCCCCAGATCTTCTCCATTGACATCTGTGGTAGTGGCACCAGCTGGGCACCAATGCCCTAATTACTGCTCTGTCAAGCACCCCATCATTAGTCAAATACCTCTAACCTGACAGGCCACAGGAGACGTCCTACCGGAGGATGAATGATGTCATGTCAGACACGCTCACGCTAATATGGGCCAGAGATTTTGGGGATCGTTAGTGTAGCCAAGAATCGCCAGCACACTGCCTGTGTTTCAAACACAACCCATTTCTGAGCATCACAGGATGTCTAGAGACTTCAGTCAAAGCATTACATTCACACATAGTAACGCAGATAAACACTATCATCACTGACATAAAACTACACGCATGACCAGGCAAAAGTTGTTTTATGTTGCTCAAAGAAGGTTATTATTTGATCAATAAATAAATAAATTAATATGTGTGTCATGCTATAGAAATAATGCTGATTTTCTGGTCAGTTATTATTGGTGCTCAATTATTAACAATCGTTCTTATTATTATCAATGCTGAAAACAGCTGCTTAATAGTTTTGTGGCATTCGTAATACATTATTTCCAGTATTCTTTTATTCTATTCTTTGAAATAGAAATCTTTTGTAATTATAAATGTCTTTACTGTCACTTTTGACTAATTCAGTCTGTTCTTGTTGAATAAAAGTATTAATTTTCGTTTTAAAAATGTTTGATGCAGCAGCAACATTGATAATAATCAGAAATGTTTCTCGAGTGACAAATCAGCATATTAGAATGATTTCTGAAGGATCATGTGACTCTGAAGACTGGAGTAATGATGCTGAAAATTCAGCTGCGCATCACAGTATATATTTCACAATATTGCTGCTAATGTATTTTCACAGCCTTTATAAATGTAGCCTTGGTTGGCATAATGAAAAAAATATTACTACAAATTATTAACTGACAGTATAAGTACAAATAAGAAGAAAATGACAAGAAACATATTAACATAATGCCATTTTGTTGCCACTCAATGAGGTAAGATATAATTAGTAACAATTGTAAGACAATAACTGAAACAAAGTTTAACAGCTGGGAAAAATAAAGTAAAATTAAATTTAAAAAATACATACATACAACATTTTCAGACAGTTTATTAAATGTCATATATTTTAATTATATAGTATTTTTTTATTTTTTTATTTTATTTTATTTTATTTTTTAATTAATTTTTTAAAAAATATTTTTGTATTAATATTTATTTATTTATTTATTTATTTATTTATTTATTTTTTTTTTTGTTAAAAAAAAAAAGGCTGATGTAATGATAACAACCACTGTACATGATCTCTTCCTCTGGGTGTTTCTGAGTTTCACTGTTTCCTTTTTTTGTGTTTGCATGTTGTTAATCCACAGCTCAAGCCAGTGGCCACCTGTTCCTCCATTTCCTCATCTGACTCTCTGCTGACATCTGCTGACAGCGTGTAGAACTACATGAACTCTAATATGTAGTCTTTTTTTTTTTTTCTCCGGCCCTAGGTAACAAGATGAAGCAAATAAAGTATGATATATGATATGGTATGATATTCCTGCATGATAAAAAAACGCTATCCTATGCATTCCTAAGAAAATGAAGGAAAGTGATGATATGTCTGATATGTGAGCATAAAACTACTATACAATTATTAAGTTCTCACATTAAAATGGTATGAATTATGAAGAGTGGCTAGGATTAAGCCAGTGTTAAATGTGCTAAATTAAATAATAATAATAATAATAATAATAATAATAATAACTTTTAGAATTATCCAAATGATAAATCAAAGGCAAGATCCTTCAAGACCACAGACCTAAACCAAAAATTAAACAATTCATTTTAAGAACTAAATTAGAACAAAAATAGTTAAAATAGCCTACTGATTTAATTTCAAACAGTAACCAGGTTTTCACTCTATTTGCCCCCCCAAACACCAAAAAAAAAACTTCATAAATTTTACACTGTCAATAAAAAATAACTATAGGTACTGACTCAAACATTCATATACCATAGCTTCCTAATAACCCAATGAACTCATTCACCTGTAAATGAAGGCTTAGAGTGTATTTAATACTCTGATTTATAATGTCACTATTGCTCTGAAGAAAATATATATGCAGAAAAATGCTAAAAGATTGCAAAGATCATTGAAAGCGGACACGTTGAACCTTGCAGATGCTTGATTTGGTGTAATTACAGACTAATGTTTCCAGATGACTCAATCGTAAAACCCTCCGTCCTGTTGTGAGGTTTTACAATAAAGATGCAACTATAGTAAACAAATTCAAAATACAGTATTTTTTTACAGTAATTTCATCTTTAAAACCTTAAATTCTTTTCATTCAAATATAAATAAATAAATACATACATACAAACATTGTATAAGCATTTCTGGAAACACAAACTGTTTCCTAAGCAGTGTTTTGTAAAAGATCTCTTTGCACTCTGTTTATCTATCAATTGTTCCCATTTCCCACCATCTGTCAGTGTCTGAACCCTGTGAAAGGCTTTTATAGTGATGTGCCGATAACCTGTGTCTCTTCACTAGCCCGAGGTTTTATGTTTCAGGCTTCATCTCTGACAGCACAGATACACTGATCTGATCCCCTCTGTCTGTCTCAGACAGATATCTGTACTTTCTCAATCACTCTTTTAAAAGCATTTTTAATATTTCCTTAAACAAATCTTACTCTTAACAGCAAGTATTATGAAATCAGTGCAGAAGAGAGCATACATTTCATGCTGCTTTACACACTCTGTGTTTAGCTCAGGGAAGACTGATACCTCACTGCATTAAACAAATGTGACGAAGCATACTGTGACCTGAAGACTGGTTTTTGTTCTGCTGAGCTTTGCAGATCTCAATATAAAGATTAGAAGTAAAATGACAGACTCACCACAAATCACACCGGACCGTTTCCAACGACATCAGCAGCCAGTGAAGGATGATCCAGTTCAGATGCGAAACAGAAAAAAGAGATTCAGAGAAAGCTTATCAGAAATACAGATTTAACATATAAAAGCATGCTTAATTTTGTATTAGTATTATTAATATTATTAATTAAATTAAATTAAAAGACATTTGGAAGAAGAATATTTTTGATTACACTTTATTTTAAGGTGTCCTTGTTACAGTGTATTATACATTTAAGTATACTGAGTAATATTGATTAACTACATGTACTTACTATATTGTTAGGTTTAGGATTAGGGATTGGTTTAGGGTTACTTGCGTGTAATTATGCATCATTTATTGTTATTATGATACATGTAACGTGTAACAAGGACACCTTAAAATAAAGTCTTACCATGTTGTTATTTGGCCCAAGAATATTCTTGGGCCTGCGTTTTTGGTAATATATTATTAAAATATTAAGTTTGATTTCAAAGACATTTTTGTTCACTTTTGTATGAAAAATCTTTGACTCCAGTCACTTGTGATTTATTATTCTGATTTTTAAAAATAATTTGACTTACAATTTCAACACCATAACATGTTTTGAGTTTGGCATAACTAGAAAAATGTATATTTATCATAAAAAAAATATCCATGGAGCTTTAATATTTTATTCATTTACATGACTTTCCTATGTCTAGAAATCCCACTTTTAAAATAAGGAATTCAATGAGAGTTTAAACAGCTGCTAAAAATGATAAACAAATGTTTGTAAGAAACAAATGTATCCTTAAAATGTTTTTAACTTCTAAAATAGAGTCCTCTATCCATAATATTGCCTTTCTCTATAAGAGTCATCTCATCTGAATCAGGAATGAAATCTGCACAGATCAAGCACCAAGTGAAAACAGTCCAAAACAGATCTAAACAAATATTGATTTTGATGTGGGAGACAACAGGAGATGGACTTTTTCACTGGAAGAAGCGTTATTGTGAATTATGGACTCGTATTTTAGCTAGAAAGAATGGTTTAAAGTTAAACATTTCTTTCTTTATTTGTTTGGTTTTTAGATTTGTTTCTTACAAACATGTGGCTTTTCACTTCACAAGACATTAACTGATGGTGGTGTGGGTTACTTGTGGATTATTGTGATGTTTTTATCAGCTGTTTGGACTCTCGTTCTGACGGCACCCATTCACTGCAGAGCATCCATTGGTGAGAAAATGATGTAGTTCTTCAAATCTGTTCCTATGAAGAAACAAGCTCATCTACATCTTGGATGACCTGAGGGTGAGTATATTTTCAGCGCATTTTCATTTTTATGTGAACTATTCCTCTTGAGTGAAGAAGTCATCTTGAGGCTCCCTTAGAAGTTTGCTGCATCCTAGTTGAGCATCACTGCACTAAACCATTAAAACGGCATGTGTCAATTTAAAGTGTGGTCAATTATACTAAAAGGAAGAATGTAAGAGGGATTGTTCTGTTCCTTCCAAGTGCTACTTTAAACCCAGTCAACTTTGACAGTTCTTTCTACCTCAGCAGACTGAAAAAATAGGAGGCAGAAAAGAGGGTGAAAATATGAGCTAGCTCACTATAAATACTTTCTCTTGCTCTTATCACTCACTAGTAATGTTCAATATTTAATGTTGCCCAGAATGAAACCAAACTCCCATTAAGCTGAAGACAGGTGCCTCGTGTTTCATTATCCTGATGCTGCTCTTCTCCACGGCCTTTCTTGCTCCCCTGAATTACATTTCCAGAAGATAATGAAGAACATAACTTGATCAAAAGAGGACGGCATGGATACCAAGTCAAAGGTTTTTTGAGAAAAATAACAAAACTTAAACTCTGCTCCTCACATCATGTGACTTTAGAGGACTTTGAATGTAGTGTACCAAAAAAAACATGGACTATTGCATATGGTTCTTTTTGGAGCCTAACAGCTACCTGTCACTCTACGCTTTGTTATGTGGAAATACTGCACTTTCAAACACTTTCAAATGTGAAGTGCGGATTACAGAAGAGCCTTTAAAACACAGGAAAAATCCATGCCTGAGAATACAGTTTCACATCTTCCAAAGAGTATTAGCATGCCATTACACTAAGATTTCACCACAAAGGTTATTATCAGGATAAAAATGGTAATCCTTATTGTGTTGAGAGTTACACATAAACAGTGGACGTCTATGGTGCATTGTGTTTTCATTGTGTTTTTAGTTTATCTGGTAATTGCCACAGCATGCCAATACAGTTTAACATGTACTTAAATGGAATATTTCTTTAACCTTATTCTATTCAAACAAGGATGAGTTTGTTTCCACTTTCTGACACTGGTGTCAAATAGTCTGTAATACTGCTTAAAATATTATATAACTTATCAGTGAAAGCATCAGTTCAGAGCCAGGGCTGATGACCACTGTGAAAATGAAGTGTGCTTATTTGAATGTGCACTTGTAGTATACTTTGAGATGTTTTTTGTTTTTGTTTTTGTTTTTTTTCTGAACTTACAGATAATAAAATATTAACAAAATAAAAGGGCACTTAAGTGTACTTAAAGAGAGTTCACTTTCATGGTCCATTCTACAGAACCGGTCCAAAGTCAGGGTTGGAAACATCCTGAAAAAAATGTCTTTTTCCAAAATATTTGTATGCAAATTGTATAATATCCAAGGTACACATTTCTAGTAATTGTGCAGTTAATTCTCATATTGTATTTTCAGGAAGTTTTGAAATATTTATCCTCTCTCCAAATTTGTCACTACATAAACACAGTAATAATAATTTAATTAGAAGGGTTATATTGACCTATTAAGATTTTGCTTACATCTACATTGTAAATATATTTTATATTTATATTTTTTTGCTATTTTATTACATTTTTTTCAGAGGTAAATCAATGACAATTACATTTTTAGCAATTTTCTAAGTGTAATTTATGAGATATGTTGTATTTTAAATCCAATTTTTCTTTGTAAAGGGCAACAAGTTGATCATACCAATTTCAAAGTTAAGGATTCATTAGTTTGAATATACATTAAACCAAAAACTATAATAACATCTTAGGTGATAATTCAGAATATTTATTTTTGACAACACATCCCATGTTTTGGTAGTGACTGCACATTTTCGGTAGTGACAGTAATGCCTTGGTAGCGACCACATCACATTACAGAATTTTAACTTGCATACCAAAACACTACTATAGTAAAATACAAAAAAAAAAAAAAAATTGCATAGCTATACTAAAATTTTGTTTATTTCCCCCAAAGGATGGCTTTGTGTTCCTTTTGTGTACTACTGAAACAATGATGACATGTTTCGGTTGTGACTGTTTCAGTAGTGACAATTTTATGGGATAACACCCAAAAAAACACTACCGAAACTCCACCAAATGTTTTGGTAGTGACTGTTTAGGTAGTGACAATTTTAGATACAGTGCCTTGCAGAAGTATTCAAAACCCTTCATTTTTTTCACGTTTTGTTATGTTGCAGCCTTATGTTAAACTGCATTAAATTACTTTTTTTTCCACATCAATCTACACTCCATACACCATAATGGCAAAGTAAAAACAGAACTGTCACAACTTCGTAAATTTATTAAAAAAAAAAAAAAAAATCTGAAATAAGTATGTTGCATAAGTATTCAAACCCTTAACTCAGTACTTAGCTGAAGCACCTTTATAGCCTCAAGTCTGTTTTATTTGGTGCAACAAGCTTTGCTCATCATCATTTGGCAATTATCTGCCATTCTTCACCTCACCTCTTCACCTCTCAAGCTCTGTCGGGTTGGATGGGGGCAGATGCACATTTTCAGGTTTCTCCAGAAATATTTGATTGGGTTCAATCCCAGGCTGTGGCTGGGCCACTCAAGGACATTCACAGAGTTGTCTATAAGCCACTCTTGCTGTGTGTTTAGGGTCATTGTCCTGTTGGAAGGTAAGCCTTCTGCCCAGTCTGAGGTTCTGAATGCTCTGGACTGGGTTTTCATTAAGGCTATCTCTATATTTTGGTGCATTGAGCTTGTCTTCTACTCTGATGAGTCCCTCAGTCCCTGCCGCTGAAAAACAGCCCCACAGCATGAGGCTGCTACCACCACACTTTACTTTTTGGATGGACACATTTTTTTACATAAAAATCCAGCAGCACTAATAGAGAAATACAACCATGATCAGATGATAAGAGCAGGTCATTTGTAACACTAATGAGAGCAGTCTCAGTACTATGAAACGGTCTAAATCCTGACTGGAAATCCTAACAAATGGTATCTGTGAGGATTTCCAGTCAAGATTTAGACCGTTTCATAATACTGAGACTGCTCTCATTAGAGTTACAAATTACCTGCTCTTATCATCCGATCATGGTTGTATTTCTCTATTAGTGCTGCTGGATTTTAGTGCTGTGTTTGATACTATCAACCACAACATTCTTTTGAATACACTAGAAAACTTTGTTGGCATTAGAGGAAGTGCATTATCACAGTTCAAATAGTACTTATCTGACCGCCATCAGTTCGGAGCAGGGAATGGAGAGGTATCATATCAATCACAAGTGCAGTATGTAGTACCTCAGGGCTCAGTACTAGGGCCGTTACTTTTCACACTTTACATGTTACCCTTGGGAGATATCATCAGGAAATACGGTGTTAGCACAATCTGTATTGTTAAAAGTGCTATATAAATAAAGGTGACGACTTGACTTGACAAAGTTTAATCATTTACAAAGAAAATATAATATATATAATATATATATTATTTTTTTTTACTTCACTTTTTAAAAGAATACTTTTAAAAACAGCAATGGAAAAAAATAAAAAAATTATATTTTCATAAGATGAAATTTAGGGGTTAGGGTTCGGGACAGCAACCTCCCAATTGAAAGTACCCAATAAATGATGATTTTATATATATTAAGCTTCTTAATATTTCAAATATTATTGTGGGTTTCAATGGATACATTAATATAAGGATCTTAGTAAACATCTAAGATTCGAATACTTAAATGCTTTTTAAATGTGTTTTTGCACCAATTCTGTAGAATGACCTTCATATGTTTCTTAACATGCTTAAGTAGACTTTTAAGAATTGTACTTTGAAATAATGTCAAAGTAAAAGGGTTACACGTTATTTTAAGGTGTCTTTGTTACAGTGTAATTATACCTTTAAGTACTGAGTAATACTAAAAAATTACATGTACTTACTATATGGTTAGGGTTAGGATTAGGGTTTGGTTTAGGGTTACTTGCATGTAATCATGCATAATTAGTTAAGTACATATAACATGTTTAACAAGGACACCCTAAAATAAAGTGTTACCAGTAAAAGTCTTACTTATACTAAATGTACTAAATTGTAACTTCATCATTACAAATGTGTAATTACATATAATATTTAAATACATGATGTACAAGTTTCAGTAGAAATGATATTAAAGTGATGAGCTAAACATCAGGAATACTTGTCAGTAGATTCAGCAGTACATTTTAACCATATTTCAATGACAATAAAATAATTACGAAATTACCGACGCTATCTCACGACCAATTTGTACGTATTTTACGAGGTGGCTAATTCGTACGAATTCGTACAATTTTGTATGATTTGTCTAAACCCCAGTGACGGGTAGGTTTAGGGGCGGGGTTAGGTGTAGGTCATTCGTACAAATTCATACAAATAAAATACGTACGATTTAGCAAAAATCACATGAATTGTACGAGTGAGGTTGTACAAATTTGTACGAATTAGCCACCTCGTAAAATATGTACAAATTGCCGTGAGATAAGGCTCAAAATTACATATAAAGATAAATTTAAGTAGCCTAATTAAGTGGCTAAAATAGTACTCCTCAAGTAAAGTGCATTGAACATAAATTTAAACAAAAAAGCTTTTTTTTTCATTAAATTGTAAATAACATGCAATTAATATTTGGAAAACATTGCATTAAGTTTGCAAGTATATTTTCTCACACTTAAAACATTCAAATGCTGATTTTATAAGTCATTTATGTAAATTTCAGCCATTTCGACTGGTGTTTTGGTGATTTTTAATCACAGGTATATTAACCAAGGGTATGGAGAAGCATATTAAAGGGTTAGTTCATCCTCAAATAAAAATTCTGCATCATTTATTGTGCCCTCATGTACTGCACCCTCATGTAATTCTAAATCTGTATGGCTTTCTTAAAAGAAGAAACTGAAATGTCTCTGGGTTTTTTTTTTTGTTTGTTTGTTTGTTTTGTTTTTTTTGTTTTCATTAAAATATTACTTTGTTCCACAGGAGAAAAAAAAGTCATATAGATTCAGGAAAGGTGCCAAATTATCACAGAATTATCATTATTAAACAAAAAAGCAGCCTACCTTTTATTTTAATTATTTACATGATTTATAATTTATATAATAATTCATTATGTAAAATAAATGCCTCTTGGTCTAATGCAATGGCATATATTTTTATGCATGGCTTAACTGTCCAAAAACTTATTAGGGCCACTCTTTCACAGAACCAGAAAGTTGTCAAAAAAATATTAATACATTAAGCATATAAATCCATATACAGCATTATCTGCTGAACTACTAAAAATTAAAGACTGCGTAAAATATCAGACATGAAAGAACAGAAAAATAAATATGATTAGAGTCTCAAACCCTGAACAACAGTGAATATGACAGCTTTAAGAACTTAAAATTCATCTACACTGTTTTCTCTCTATAGATTCACTTCACATCCCATCACAGCTCAATAAAATCTTCAGATATGCAGACGACACTGCTATTATTGGACTCATAAATAACAATGCTGAAATCCCATTCTGAGCACATCAGCAAAGCAGCACAAAGACAACACCCATACAACACATCAAAAACACTAAAGAGTAGTTGTAACACTTTAAAATCTCATTAAAAATCACGGGTACAGACTTACCAAGACTTCCAGCTACTCTACACTTCATGAAACAATGCCTACCTGAGCATAATAACAGCTTTTCCCAATTTCTACTTTGAAATAATAAACCTACAGGCTATGCCCAGACCCTAATGCACCTGCACTTTAATACATTAAATAACATGTTCATAACCTGACTATACAGTACATCCATCCTTTACTGGAACTGAGCTGTTTTCTATGCTGTAACACATGCAAAGCAAAAACTCTCTAGTCATTAATAATACATTTAGTTCACTCCTCTTCTTCCCTATACTCCCTGTTTTCCCTACTCTCTGATGTAACATTTTCAAGGGGTTATGGAGTTTGAAAAGTTGTTGTACGGTGCATGTGTTCAATAAAAAGCTTGTATTTCCAGGGTTTTGATTTTAACCCATTTTTCAGGGGTGGATGAGCCAAAGTGAAGGTTTCAGCCACATCTGTACAATGCTACCACAATTTACACCATTAAGGAGACAAATTTTCCTACAACCAGAGAGTCCTCAAGGTCATTGTAAGAATAGTCAACACTCTATTAACCACTTGGATGCTTCAATCAATGATTTCCACCATGAATACATGAGATTGTACTCACACAAATGTCTAAAAAAAATATGTAAAACAAAAATCAATCTAAATACTGCTCAAACTGCTCTTCTTTTTCCCTTGAACACATGTTTACATCCACATGACATTTAAGTGAGGGGGAGATGCGGGATAGATTGCTCATTTCTCTGCAGTACGATAAATAACACCATAATAATGCATATGCATTACATAACTCACAGCTGCTGACACGGATAGAAACGGAGCCATATGCTTCAAATCTGTTTTTGCACGACTGAAACTAATCGAAATGGTCGGACATTGCGAAATAAAACATAAAATGTAATGAAACTGGTCGAAATGACAGATCTCACGCCAGAATAATGCAATAATATAACCGTGCTAACACAAGCAGAATGGTCATCTCTATCTGTTTTCGCAATAAATGCAGCTGGAAATTTCTTTAAAGTGTTTTATTTGGATGGTCTAATAGACGCGCTGATCCAGCTGACAGCGCGAGCCGTTTTTAACGGTCACTGCTGTAACTATAGCAACATTATCTGTCAATCAGCTTCACACTTTACACCTCAGTAATAACCGGTCGCACCGCTCCTGTAGCTACTCGAAATAACGATACTAGTCTTATTTACGTTCACTACTCTGACCGGCTTAAACGGCGAACCCAGAGAAGGTAAGTGTTTACCTGAGGCGAAGAAAAGGCGCTGTCCTTTATCCCCGTGCGGTGGTTTTCCAGTAACGTTACAATAATACGTTTTTTGTCGACGCTGAAGCTCTTTCGTAGGCGAGCGTCACAGCTCTTCTCTGATGATGCGCCCTAATGTTCAAATCACGATCCCTTTCTGCTGTGTGCTTGTTAAAGCTCTGGAAACTGGTTGTAGGTTCAACTCCCAGCATGCAGGGTTAATGCCAATGAGCCCCTGATCAACACATTTAACCTTTGGATACTCCAGAAGGGACCTGTAGGGCTACTCTCACAAAACCTTGCCCACCACATATATCAAAAGAAAGAAGGAAATGATATTTTGCATAATGAAAATGAAGACATTCCTGTTTGCATTATGGATTTAGCGTCATGTCAGTTAAGGAATAGTTCAACCAAAAGTGTACATCACTTGTTCACCAATGGATCCTCTGCAGTGAATGGGTGCCGTCAGAAAGAGAGTCCAAACAGCTGATAAAAACATCACAATAATCCAAAAGCAATGTAAGTAATCCACTTGCTGCTCGTTTGTAATAAACAAATCCATAATTAAGATTTTTTTTATTTTTTTTTTTACTTCAGATTGTTACTTTCGGCTAAAATACGAATCCTCTATCCAAAATATTGCTTTCTTCAGTGAAAAAGTCATCTTGTTTGAATCAGGAGAGAAATATGCACAGATCAAGCACTGTCTACAAGACAAAACAGTTCTGAACAAATATGTGGATTTTGATGTGAGAGGACAATGGGGCACTTTTTTATTTTATTTATTTATTTTTTATTCGAGGAAGTGTTATTATGGATTATAGATATATATATTTTGGCCAGAAGGTTAAAACAATGGATTTGTTTCTTACAACACACAAATTTTCACTTTAACAACACGTTAACAATGGACTGGAGTCGTGTGGATCACTGGGTTTTTATCAGCTGTTTGAACTCCCAGTCTGACGGCACCCATTCACTGTTCAGAGAAACATCTACATTTTGGAAGAGCCAAAAATTTCAAACTTCAAATAGTACCAGAAATAACAATGTAGGTAATCAATCGATTGTAAGTGAATCAAACGGTCTTCTGAAGCGATACACTTTATGATCAAGGGATTTAATTTAATATTTTTATTTGTATATAAACACTGATCAATGCACATAAATACATCTCAAGTTTTCAGTAAAAGAAGACAGAATTTCAATTTTTGGGTGAACTATTCCTTTGAATGAATGTTCTACATTCAGTACAAGTTAGGATCTTTATACCATTATGTTAATTACCACAAAGATCATTTTAGTGTGTTTAGTGTGGCTATATATTTGAAACAATGAGTACTGTTTTGGCCAGACTGACCCCATTCACCTCCATTGTGTCTCGCTGTAACTTTTTTTTTTTTAATTAAAAAGATGGACGAGTGTAAATGAATGTTGTGTTACGTTAGCCACTGTCTCAGTCACTCTGCAGATTAGCTGAATGAGCCACCTGCCTGCGAGCCAACCTCAATAACACAACAACTGCAGCAGAGCATCCTGGGCCTCTGCCAGAAATATAAATTAAGCACCATCTCTCTCTGTTTCCACACACGCTCGCTTCATAGGGAAAGAAAATCTTCTGCTATGAAATTCCCACCGTTCCTAAATTCTTTAGGCATTACATTTAATTTTTAGGCTTTACTTTTAATTGCTCCAATGTAAAGCTTTCAATAAAAATGTAACAATAAATTCTAATACAAAATCAAAAAGTAAAACATCACTCTAATAATCTAATAATCATTTCTTGATTAGAATTGTTTCTTTCTTAACGTACAGTATTTGTTTAAAGATAACCTTTATATAGATGCAGAATGAAATACAGACAGTATAATGATTATAATTCATGCTAATTCTTCTTCTAATGTAAATATCAGAATTGCCATTACAAAAACAAACTTCTGATTTGATTATTTTGGTGAAAATATTAGTAAAACAATTCAAATCAATTGTATAAATATATGAACTATTAATTTTAACTACCATTATTTGAACATATATCGAGGTTACTTTTTTATTTATAACAACAAATAACTTTGGAAAGACAGACAAGAATGTGCTCCGATTATTTTGATTGTAAACTTCCTGTATTGGATTACTGGAGCACTATTACTGTACCTCTTTAGACCTGTAACTCTATTATTACTTGTCTATTAATCACATTAAATGTGCAGTTGCCTTTTATTGCTGGCATATAGGTTTTAAGTGACTTTAAAAATCAATAATCCACAGAATATATATAAAAATATAATTTCTTTATTGGAAAATAAAAGTGCATCAGAAAAGAACTCGCTGGTATCATTGCCAGGTGATTACAATGAACACAGAGTAATACAGTACACATACAAAACTACATTTAAGAGTTACATAAATTAGTACAATCTGTACACGGTCTTCTTACAGTATTTACACAAGGTGTATTCGTCATTGTTCAGTTCCTTTCCATTCATTTCTTATTAAATAAACAGTAAACAACATAGGCAGTATCTCATTATCTGAGCCTCATTTCTTGGAGTGTTTTCTTCCCAAAATACTTTGGGACTCATTAGTGATTTTCATACTTGACAGATTGGGTTCAATTAGATACAAACATTAAAAGTTAGGTCAAGTTGTTAAATATCAAGGTCATAAAGGTCAGTTGTTAAATATCATTCCTTGTTGTAAGGTAAAAAATCATCGTAAATAATGATAACCCAATTGACAAATTAAACAAACAAAAAAATACATATCAAGTGTATGATTACATTATTGTTTTTTCAGTCTATTCCTGTATCGAGGAAAACGTTCTTGAAATTACTCATTATATGAATGATTTAATGAAGTATTTTATGTCCACAATGTCTTAAAGGAATAGTTTACCCAAAAATAACTACAAAATATGTAGTTGTTCAACCCCACACCATCCAAACCTTTTTTTTTCATGGAACAGGAGGAGAATTTTTATAGAACCTTCATGTAGCTTTTTCTACACAATGCCAGTGTATAGTGACCAAATTGTTATCGAATTAAATTTAAATGTTAGTCTGTTCCTTATGCCAAATTACATCATGGCTTCAGAATTTGGAAAATAGTGAAACACTTGTATGGACTATATTTCAGTTTTGGTTCTGTGGTTAGCTTTACAGATATGGTGACTATGAATTTTCATTGTATGGAAAAGAGCTGCATCAAGATTCTTCAAAAACTCTTTTTGTGTTCTGAAAAAAAATAAGAGTTTACAGGTTTAAAACAACATGAGGTTGAGTAAATGATGACAGAAATGTCATTTTTGAGTGAACTATCTTTCTAACACAAAGTTGTCAGTGCTTTAGGTCTGCTGTAGCAGGACCAGTCAAACAGCCAGATGACTTCAGAGCTTCACAAAATACAAAACAAGAGAAGAAAAGTTTGCGGGGCCATTATTGATGCCCACTTCATGTCAAACATTCGCGTTTTTTTTTCTGCTCACGAGACGTGAGAATTTCAGGGTCCAGTAAAACACGGAGCTGCCTCATGTGCACATGTGCTTGATCGTCAGTGTGTGTGTGTGTGTGTGTGTGTGTGTGTGAGTGTGTGTGTGTGTGTGTTACACCGGACAGCTCCTCACATGTCATTATCATAGTCCCCGATCATTCTCCGTGAGTTTGAGGCGAGGAAGATGTCGTTCTCACGGGGGCAATCGTGATGACAGGAGCAGGTCTTAATGAACATCATCTTCTTCCTGAAGGAGTCTCCCTCGGGGCAGCGGAACTCCACCTCGGCCGTGACGGTGGCGTGAGGCGTGCAGCAGCGGCCGTCTGTGCACACCCCGCAAAACTTTGGCTTATACAGCCTGACGCTCCGGCATCCGGACAACTCGAAACACATCCCACGCTGGCTCTTTGGGGTCCGCACACACTTCTTCCCTCTCTGTAAAGAGGAAGAGGTGGGCTGTTAGTATTTGAGATGTTTTTGATGGGTTTAATGAAAAAAAGGCCAAAAACAAACTCAACACTGCTATCAACTCCAAATGGAAAACACTGTATGCGTTTTGGCTGTTTATTTACATGGTAATGCTGTATTAGTGGTCTGAAAACGTAAACTTTTGAAAACTGGTTTCAAAGTGCAAGTTTTTAAATACCTTTATCGTCTTATTGTAAACCTCAAAAACAAGAATTTTTGACAATGGTAACATCGCCAACTACTGGCTTGGCATGCATAATTCAGCTATTTTTTTGTCATTTTTGCAGATCTGTATGAACTGGGATTGTTTTGACAGTGTCGTCTGTACGTGAAACTTTTCAAAAATGCAAAGGAAAGCTTTTCAGTTTTTAGTACAATCACTGTGTAAACGTCCCCTACATGCATATGGTCCCATTATGCATGGGTTTTTATTCTGGCGGTAACAGACCTCAGTATTTAAGGGAGCGATAGAGTAAAGGCCCAGTTATACTTTATTTTCTACTCCTGGAGGGCAAATGTCCAGCAGAGTTTAGCTTCAACCAGCTTCAACACACTTGCCTGGAGGTTTCTAGTAGGTCTAAAGACCTTGATTAGCTGGTTCAGGTGTGTTTAATTAGGGTTGGAATTAAACTGTAGGACAATAGCCCTCCAGAAACAGGTTTGGACACCCTCTTTCTTTTCAAGCACTTAAATCACTTGTGTATATGCTATTGTCTGCAATCAGTGGATTGTGTTGATGATGATAATTTACATCAGACTGCCTGTGAGTCAGTATGAAACACGGACATAGGAGGTAAACTTTCGGCTTTACTTTCAAAATCTTTGCCATTAAATAGCTATAAACTTTGTGACATTTTAAATAACTTGATTAATTAGTTTAGAGTCGGGGAACTAGGACTCAGACCGCAGTTGTAAATGAACTTGGACTCGGGTAGACTCTGACTTGGACTCAGACATTTTGGACGCCGAAATTTTATAAACGAATCCATGTTATGCGTAACATAAAAGATAAAGTTAAAGTAACATAAAAAAAGACATTAATAAACATCTCCACTCAAACTCAGCTGGTTAAAAACCAGGACTTGACAAGGTGGACTCGTACCCAACACTAGTTTAGTTTGCTTAACTAAATTGCTCAGATTTTCTTCAGGAACCAAGACCTGAACTGGTAGCACAACAAATTGTACACTAATTGCCGCTATAATGCACCATGCAACAATACAGAGAATGCATACTTGCATCACATTATGGACTGTAATTTTAGTACACAATCACATTTAAAATACTTGCATAGATGTTATGTTTTGTATGGAGCTCTGCACATGACGTAGGCTAAATAAATAAATAGAAATCGAGGCCATGTATTAAGAATTTGTTTCCAAGATGTATTAACTAGTTCCCTTGTTTTAGGTACATCGTGGCCATGTTGTACTAATTCATTCCCATTATTTGCTAATTTGTTCCCATGTTCCAATTCAACTCAATCAAAACGAGTAAACAAAATAGTGCAATGTGGTGGCCATGATTTACCTAAAATGAGAGAAGAAATGAATACATCATGGAAATAAATTCTTAATTCGTGGCCACGATTTCTGTTTTTTTCACATGCAATCTTCAGGGCTCTGTAGTTTCTGGCCTGGGTATACTTCATTTTCCATGTTCCATCTGACACACGCTTAAGTGTCCTAACCTTTTTACAATCATACTCTATTGATTGTGAATGTGGACTGACGCATTGGGTGTACGCACACTACACAGAGGACCTTTTGTTTTTAAGTGCTCGAATTATCAGTGCTCAAGATGAAATTTACGTCACACAGTCTGTCCGCAAGCCAGAGCAGAACAAGGCAAGTATATGTTTGGTTTTACTTCATGCCCTCTTACCTTGATGTCCTTTTCCAGCTCTGCGTTGCAGGGGCGGATCATGCACATGCGGGTCTGCCGCTCCAGCTGGCATTGCTCATTGTCGTTGGTTACACGAGAGGACACCCCCATGCCACAGGTTACAGAGCATTCACTCCAGTCAGTGGTCTGTACGAGGCAGTTGTCCCTTGCGCTCTCAGGCTTGACATCCTGACCGGATAGTTCTCTATATGCTGAAAGAAGAGGAAGTGCATGTTAAATTCATGCATCAATGATCACAACTACTTGGAAAGCATATTATTGCCATGCAGTGCGGCTAGTGAAATAAGTTTAGCATGGAAAAGGACCCAAGATTTTGGAAATTCCCAGTGTCCAGGATCATATTTCAGCGTATTTAATTTATAGGTGGTACCCTTCTCCCTTAGGCCCAATGAGAGCGCTTTTGGGAGATTGGGGGATTTGTAAAAAGCCAGCTGTTGCAACATAGCGAAGCAAAATGAAAGAAAAGTTGACTTGCCGATTGACCTACCAGCCATTGCTGACTGGAAGGTGTCTTCCTGTGGGATCTGGTCGCACACCCACTCCTCGCAGCATTTGCCAGGGATCTGGACGCGTCTTGGATAGGGACAGTCAGGAGAGGGCAGCCTTATGTTGCTGGCACAGGTCAGCACGCAGCCAATCTCCCCATTCATGCAGACACAGTGATGTTTGCAGCTGGGCTGAAACGTCTCTCCACTGCGGTAAATCACACCGCCCAGGTCGCAAGTCTGACCCTCTTGAGCTGCAACACATGCAACAGCCATAAGACAACTTCCTAACACTGAGAGGCTCCCACTAGTGGGCAAAAGGTGTAGTGCAATACATAAACATAAACATTTCAATTCTCTCCTCCTTGCATAACACTTAATTACATTCCAAAACGCAGCATTACACTCACCCATGCAGATGCCTGTCTCAGTGTCACTCAGCACACCATAGTCACAATACAGGTCCTTATGATGGTCACATGGCTCCAGGAAAGAGCAGGGCTCTCCTGCCTGTCGGGCACACACTTTACAGCAGCTGCAGCCGTCCAGCGCTAGACTGGTGCCTACAGGACACAAAGGGCTCTCAGCTGGGCAGTCACAGGGCTGAGAGCAGTCCAGACACAGCGCCTGCATGGAACATGGCACAATGTTAGGGTTGCAACAGAAGCTTTCTCTCATAAATCTGTGGTAATGATAATTTTATCAACTCCCAAGATTATTCTAAAATGTCTGGGACAAATGAATTGCTATGATCGGACAGTCCCTATGCAATACTCTTGATGGCCACAAGGGGGAGATATCATGCATTACAGAAGTAGCTCTGTAACGTGGAAAGTGATGTTTTGGAAATACTAGTAACTTCGACACATAAAGCATGTTTAAAACAATGAAAGATATAGAAAACTATGAAAGCTTTAAAAAGTTTGCCTGCTACACTGAAATATGGTGTAGAAACTATTTTAACTCAAAAATTGTTAGTAAATCTCACAAACAAGTAGTAACTGTGAATTAAACATGATATTGTGAAGTAGAAAAACTTAAATAGTAGCCTACTTTGTTGTAAAACATATTCCAGTAATCTTTATTTCTAACTTCGAAAAATCATTTTGACAGTGGACACTGAAAATATAACAATAAAAAAGTAATGATAAAGTAGGCACATTTATTAACAGCAACTTGTATATTATACAGAAATATTAGGTTTATATATTAAAATGATGTAAAATACATTAATTCAAATGGTAGACTGGAGTATTAGCACTGTTCTCAGCATCACAAAATCACATGCAAACACAAACCAGTGTAGTGACTTGCATAATCTTCACATTAAATGCTATGATGGGAAACTTTTTTAGAATGCTTTAGCTTAATTAAAGCTAATTAGACCGATTACCTAAAACTATACTTATGACTAACTGCCTCACTCTGCAAACAATAGCACACATTGTTTAATTACTATGTATGTTATGTCATTTCAAATGATAGTAAAATAATACATCATTCATTTACATAATCAAATCATCTAATTTATGTCAATTCTGCACAGTGCTTATTGCTTTGTTTATTTTGAATATACAGTATCATTGCTGTGTTCACTCACCGTATGTATAAGCAAGCAGAGAGCGATGCATGATCTGGTGAATACTGTTCCAGCCATTTCCTCTACAGAGTTCTCTAGAGAAGCGCACACTCCACGGTTTGTTTTGGTTCTCTGGTGTCTGTGATCGTTGTCAGACTGTAGTGGAGTGGAGAGCAGAGAGCCCCTCTTTAAATACTACCAGAATGGGGTGTAGCCCACCGGAGTCAAGCCATGCCACGCGACCCAGAGGGGTGAAAATATTTCTATTCCAGATGGTTTTCCATAATGTTTGAAAACGCAAGAGATGCTGTCGACCAGCCTTTCAATTAATCATACCTCAGATTCCAGAGCGTGCACATGGGAAAAAGTCTGGTTTCGGCACATGGTTTGCTGTTTATCTGAATATTAATGTGGGCCAGTCTATCGGGATGGTTCAGGATGCTTTGGCAGATCATAGATTAGAATGTTTATCAGATACTGGCGGAATGCAACAATGTTTAGACGTCATACAAGTGATAAGTGCACGCTTCTTGTTTGGACTGGCGTTGCATTTAACAGCAAAAACAAAACTGATATACACAGGCTGTTTTGTTACAAAATTATTTCCCACCACATGATGTCATGCTAGACAGGCCTGCAGGGCAGAGGATATGACACGGCCCGCAATTTAATATTTGCTGAGACTAAATTACAAAGAGGACAGTGTGATCTTGTGTTTAGTGGAAATCCAAAACAAGCTCATGAAATCTGTCTGTGTCAGGTGCAGAGAAAGCGACATGGTAGAATGACGATGTTTATTTTTTTCTCTCCTTGCAGCTATTTCCTGAAGCATGTCACTCTCCTGAGGTTTTGTATGCGAGACAAAATGTACTCAATAACAGTAGCTAGACTTTTACATTTCTGAAGAAAACATGAGTGGTAGTGCCCGTGTAAAACTTGCTGTCACATTACTGGTGGTTGTCAGATTGCTGTTTAGTTGCTAAAATCTATCTATCTATCTATCTATCTATCTATCTATCTATCCGTCTATCTATATATTGTCCATACAATGGTCAATGGCTTCCTGAGTCTCCTGTCCCGCCATGGCTTCCTAAGTCTCCTGTTCTGCCCTGGATGCCTCCCCAGTGTCCTTGTCTTGCACCGGCATCCAGGGCGCCCACCCCCCCTCCCCGGTGGTATTGTTACGGCGCGGGACGCGCCTTCCGGGAGGGGGAGGTACTGTCACAGATCAGTCAGTCTCACTCACTCCCAATCACTGTGCACACCCTCACCTGTTCCATACAACCATACAACCATTGACTGTCATTGTATGAACAAAAAAAAAAAAAAAAACTGGGGCATTTTTCGAAAACAGTTGAAACATTCTTTAAATTATGGATTAAATTATGATTTTTTTTAATGTAAATTACACTGATAGTAAAGTTTTAAGGTACATTTACCAGACAATGATATATTAATAATGGAAAAAAAAAAATCTTTGTGCTTTTGAAAAGTTTTGCATAAAATGTTAAAGACAATAAATTGTCAAAACAATCCCTGTTCACACTGAAACAACTAAAATGCTGTATTATTCATGCCAGGCCAGTAGTTGGCGATGTTACTTTGTAAAGAAACACTACGCATGCACATGACATCACCATTTTCACAAATTTGCATTCTTGTAGTTTACAAGGAGACGATAATGGTATTGATTTCAAAACCTCGCATCTTGAAACCCCTTCTCAAACATTTATGTATTCAGTGTAAATGAATAGCCAAAACGTGCAATGAGTGCAAGGGTTCTCACTTACGTTTAGTGAAACACCACAGTTCGCATTATTTCAACATGGTGAAATACACTGAAGAAGCTTGTTCATATTGTTCAATGCTAGTTAAACAAATTTACCTCAAAACAACCTCAGAACATGTCTTTCTGTTTTACATTGTTAAAGCTTTTCGACAATGTTTGCTTTGCAAGCTTCTATAAGTTATGCACGTACGGCCCACTAAAATGTGCAGATATCTGCTGCAAACAGAGGCTTTATCGTGCTGTGGCGTGCTACGAGCTCTCTTGTTTTCATGGGAATTTTATTTCTCAAGGTTGGGGAACTTGAGGTGCAGGAATGTAACAGCAGGCAGCACGCCGTGGTCTCTCTCCTCTCCTACAGAGTGGCGGGTTGGGGATTGTGCTTTGGCAACGGGATACTCCGGTATGGCCATGAAACATGTACATAAGTTCAAAACAGAGCCGTAACTAAGGAGTGCCGTAAATATCCTCAAGCTGTGAGACTGTGGAGTTGCCATGACTCTGTTGCTGCGGGACATGCTCCTAACTGGATTCGCTCTCTGTCGCGTCTGCATCTGGTGTTTCAGATTATAGCGGGACGGGACTCACATTGAGTGTCACCAAGATGTTGAGTGATGTTCTGTTGCTATGAGCCCAGTGATTATGAAACTCCTCCATAGACTGATGAGAGATATTTTATATTAGATCAGCAAACTTTAAGAGCCATATATACACATTCCCACACACACACACAATATATAAAAAAGCCTGTGCCATATGTCAGATCTTACAGTCTTAAGCCTTCTACAGACTGTGTGATTTCAGCAATCTTATAAGATCATTACAAATCACACTGTACGACATGGATCTAATAAACTTGGGTACTACATGGATGCAGACTGTACAGTGATGACACCTAGTGACTCGTAGGCTTTCTATTGAAGAATAAAACGTCATCAGCATGCGCTAGTGGTAAACAAAAAGAGAATGACGAATCAAAGTTTGCCAGTTGTACTTTTAATGTACTGAGAAAAAGAGGAAGCTGTGGAAGAGGAAGAGGTAAGGAGTTTTACATTTTAGCGCTGTGTCGCATTGATCAACACGCCATTTCATGTTGCATTTTTATTGGCTGGTCAGTAAACGTGGGTCGCAGCAGCAAACATACTGTGCGATGATCATGCTGAATTTCTGACACTGTCAGGAAACTATCGTAGGCTATCTTTGGTCGCAAGATCGTGACAACGGCCGTCTTTGAACCTCTCTCACTGTATGACATAGCCACGATTACAGAAATCGCCACGATTGTTTCACGACGCCAATCTTTCTTCTAGGACAGCCGAAAATCGTGCAGCGTGTCACAGGGTTTGCACATTTATTTTTAATATTGTAAGAATGTTAAAATGTCTAGTTTTCTTGTTGTGATTATTGCAATTATTGCGTTATTAAACATTTATAAAAAGTTCCTTAGAACGGTAATGTTTTTTTTCGTCCTAAAACACATTAGCTGGGAATTAGTGACGGATTTTTGGAATATATTTGGAGTAATTTGGAATAAATTTTTTCAATTGGAATAAATTTCAAAACCCGACTGAAATTTCATTCGGATTATAAGGGTGGTTTAAATGTTTCTAATCAGTCCAACAGGAAATGTAAACACTTTATCACATTGACACCTGAAACTGGTCAGTGGTGCAATACACGTTGAATGACGTAGAACTGGTGTAATGACGTACAGTATGACACATGGAACGAGCTGTTGTGGTTGAATCGTAACTGTCATGAATGACTGTCGTGTCATTCTAATATTCTCCTTCCACTAATCAACTGTGAAATGGTGCAGCATAAATATCATCCCATCCACAGATGCCTTGATTTGGGTGTGAAAAGCAGAATTTTTACTGTTTGATAAATATAAGAAGCATGGCACAAATCTTCATGCTCGTTGTCTCCTGATTAGAACCCTAAACAGATGAATATATATAAAATCTAAATTATATATATATATATATATATATATAAAGAAGCAGGAGGATGGTAGCATGAATGTGGTAAACCAGCAGGGAAACTTTGTATGTCTAAAAAACGCTGGGTTGTTTTTTTCAACCCAAATGCTGGGTTGAGACCGCTGGGTTAGGACGTTGGGTTGTTTTAACCCAATTTTGGGTTGAAAATTGGTCTTGATCTTAACCCAGCGGCGCTGGGTTGGGAACGCGGACGTGAAAGAGAGCATGCACGTCACGTCAAAATCGGACGACACCAGTGTGAGAAGCCGCCATTTTCTCAGCCTGAAAGAAGCGAGAAGCGAGTGAAAGACGTTATGGTAAGTAAAGATTAAAAATGTAAAGTCATCATTCATTGTTTGTGTCTGGGAGTATTTTGAGGTTTCATGGAAGGCGGAAATAGTCCGAAAAGAGCTTATATTGAAAAATACGCGGACGCAATTTTCGCCTCAGAAACGGCGGTCTTAACGGCCTCTTTTACCGAACGGAAGAGGTACTTTTAATATAACGTCTGTGAGTGTCTTATGTCATATTTAGATAAGATTTTACAATATCTGCACTTTTTGAGGTGTTAATAGACTGTTATTAACACATTTACATGTTAATTCGTTATCTTATTTTTCGCGGTTAAACTGAATGTAGTTTCCTAAAGGAAACGGCGTTATGTATTAAAGACTAACATAATTATTTTGAGGCTGATGAAGTGATAATTGTTAAAAGTAATGTTTTGCATGTAATATTTCAGACTTGTTGAGCTTGTGTATTAATGCCCGCGCCAGGAGTTAACGACACAGAAGCCTGCGTGTGTGAGGAGGCGATTTACTCAGCTTCTTCAGAAGAGCGGGAAAGACGGTTAAGGCAAGTAAACTTCATAATTCCATGTTATTTTATTTTTTACTAAGACTAAAAGAATGTTTGTTTTTGTAGATGTTGAAAGCCAGAGACATAGGAGAGCATCATTCTTTTGAGATTGATGTAAGTTATTTTTAGAAAATAAATGTTTGTTGTCCCCTGCCTGTTTACTCCACATTTTAATGCAACAACAGTTTGATTACGTGTTCATATTTTATGTAAACCATTCATGTCTGTTTTTCATTGCAGAACTCAAACCAACTTTGGAGTTAAGGACACAGAAGCCTGCTTGTGTGAGGAGGAGGCGATTTTCTCAGCTTCTTCGGAAGAGAGGGAAAGACAGTTGAAGGCAAGTAAACTTCATAATCCCATGTTATCATATATATATATTTTTTTTTTTACTAAGAGTAAAAGAATGTTTCTTTGTTTTTTGTAGATGTTGAAAGCCAGAGACATAGGAGAGCATCATTCTTTTGAGACTGATGTAAGTTATTTTTAGAAAATAAATCTCCTGCTTGTTTACTTCACATTTTGATGCAACAACAGTGTGATTACGTGTTCATATTTTATGTAAACCGTTGATGCCTGTGTTTTTTCATTGCAGAACTCAAACCAACTTTGGAGTTGTCTGATTTGGAGAGTCATCATTCTTGGTCTTCCTTTCTTAAAGGAATAGTTCACACAAAAAATCATTTACTTGCCCTCATGTCATTCCAAACCTATAAGCCTTTTGTCTGTCTTTAGAACACAAATGAATATATTTTTAATTTACTCTCAGAATTTTTTGTTAATCCATTGAGAGTCTAGATAATCGGTATTTTCAAGCTTCATAAATACAGAGTTATTGTAGAAGTAATCCATTCCAATATTTATATATGAATAAATCTTAAAATTATATGATAGCGAACATGTCCGTTCAGAAGAAAATACTGGTCTCCCAGACTTGCAATGGAGGACAAAAATTAAGAGAATATTAAATATATTTATTTGTGTTCCAAAATTTAGCAGAGTTTGTATGGGTCTGGAACAACATGAGGGAGAGTAAATTATGACCATTTTCATTTTCTGGCGAACTAACCCTTTAAAGAGCAGCCCTCCATGTACATGAAGTTGCGAGGTATGTGAATGTCATGTCTGTTTTAATGTTTCAGTAAAGAAGTAGCTTTCTGTAAGCAATATATTTATTTAAACAATATTACATGCCCTCACACTAGTGCTGACATTATAGCATTCTAGAGCGCTGTGGTAGACAGACATTAAACAACCACACAAAGTGTTTGAATTTATAAAACAGACTATTTACCTATCCTTACTGATGTGGAAGCACCTCTATCTGAAAATAGATAGTTTAATTAAATGTTTTCTTTTTTCAAATGTTTTTCTCTTTTTAGGCCACTGATGAAGAACAGGCGGTGACTGGGATGAATGCTGGGCAAAGAGGAGAATGACCATTCCCCCAAACTGATGCAACAGTTGTTTTAAAGGAGGACGCTGCCCTGGATGTTGTAAAATGTGTCACATGCTGTGCTGATGGGGCTTCTTCATGTCTACATCAATTATGCTAAAGAGATCATGAAAATTGGCAGTGATGCATGATCAGTATTCATTGACTATGAAACAAACTGTAAGTGTATAATTTGTAAAAAACCATATGTTAAATGCTTGTTCTGTGTTGTTTAGTAGAAATGGAGTTTACACTCGGTCATTCACACACATGCTCACATTCTTTCACACACATGCATCTGTTGAATGTTATAATATCAGTGTTAATGTTGTGGTTTATTTCTGTACTCTCATGCCAGAATAGTTTGTAAAGAAGGGTTAGGGCTAGAAGTGTTTTTGTATATTTTTATACTATATAAAATTTACCAAATAAGTCAAATTTGATCTTAAAAGTTATATTCAACAAATGTTCATTGCTTCATTTATAAACTCTGTAGCTGTTAATGCCATACTTTTATGCATTTCTTCTTACATGCATATTACTTTTTGACTGTTTTCTCTTGTTGTTTTTAATAAATATTTACCTTTTGATAGTCATTCTTCGTGTGATTTATTTTATTTATTTTTTTAAATGAACAAGATTTGTAGGTTTAATGCCTAGCTCGATTTGGGATCATTTTAGCCTAGCAATGTAGTCATTTTAAACCAGAAAAAAGCAACCCAGCATGCTGGGTTAAAAATAATAACCCAACTTGTTGGGTTAAAATAACCCAGCGCTGGGTTCGTCCCTTTTTGACCCAGCGCTGGGTTGCCAAAATAGCCCAAATTGGGTTGTTTTTAACCCAGCAGTTTTTAGAGTGATTTGTGCAGTGAGTGCGTTTCAAAAAATATATCCGCTTGGAAACTTGTGACGTATAAATGCGCACATCAGCCGATGACTTTCTTTTGCATTCATCTAAACATTATGTTTAGATTCATCAATCGTAATGATTTCATTCTGACAGAAACAATAGGTGTCCATGTAAACGTAGCTAGTTATCTGAGCAGGCTAGGCTTTATTAGATTAGTGTGTTTATCTGGAAGATGTGTGGAGTTCTGCCATTGATTCTTGGGACGTTACTAATAGAGAGATTCTCTCTTGATGAAAACCGCCCAACATCAGCGTCTGATCTTATCCTTTTTGCGTGTAGATATTTTTCTGACTTTTTTGGTTTGCGTGCTCATTAATGAACAAATGCAAACAGTTGCTGCCTGAAAAAAAAAAAAACAGTGCAGTGGTCAAACATGTTGTACGCAGGTTAAATACCTTTTGCCATCTGTGTGTCTCAATGGTTATGGAAGACAGAATGGTGTGTTTTCACAATATGAGCAAGTTTACTGTCAGCCTTTGGTATGCTAAATCCCAAATTAATGACACCATTTAATGGGGGACATAAAATGACTCCTCTTAGTTTCTGCGGCACTGCATCTGTGACACAAGTGCTGTCGCATGTTGCATTTCACCTCACAGACATTTGGATGTTCTTAGAAGTTTCAAGTAGCCTGTTATCAATTTCTGCTTCATGTGAGTGACTAAAGGAACATATTTTCAAGATTAGTTATGCAACTCAAAAAATATGACATTGTTACTGTCTGCTTACTATTGTGCATGATCTGATTAAAATCAGATCAGTGTCTTTCAGTGCTATGTTGTGAATTAGTTAGGTTTTTAGGTGAATATTACCTACAAAACTATGCTTTGTCTTTGGACTTTAGGTCAAGAAAAGTATTAAGCACTTTGAGTTCAAAGCTGGCACAAACATTTTTAAATGTAAGGCTAAAGTCTAAATCTGACTAATACAGGTTTTCCAGGAGCCTAGTGTGTGTGAGTTTTCAAACAAAAATCGCAGTGTATTTACAAGTTCTTGGTCCACAGCAACGAGAACTTCAGAGGAGCAGCTAAACACCAGATTTTAAAAAAGTTGTGAAGATTAAGGCTTATAAACTTTAAAAGACATTCATGTGTTTTGGAAAGGAAGGGATGTGTGGCGTCCCATACTTGGAATTTGTGCTCTTCATTTAACCCATCCAAGTGCACACACACAGTAGTGAGTAGTGAACAAACATGCACGCACACACACACACACACAGTGAACACACACCCAGAGCAGCGGGCAGCCAATGCTGCAGCACCCAGGGAGCAGTTGGGGGTTTGGTGCCTTGCTCAAGGGTCTCACCTCAGTCATGGTATTGAGGGTGGAGAGCACGCTGGATATTCACTCTCCCCACCGACAATTCCTGCCAGACCTGAGACTCGAACCCACAACCTTTGGGTTACAAGTCCGACTCTCAAACCATTAGGCCACGACTGCCTTTTGTTTGAAGTATTTAAATTTAAAGAGATGTGTTCACGTCTCCTCATATGGGAAAAGTATATTTTCCAAACTTGGCCGACCCTTTGGATTCCTGAGTGATTTCATTTTATTGGTCTATAATTGAAGTTCAGGTGAAGTAAGGGAATGTCTTTGGAATATGCATGCAGGTAAACATGAAAGTCTGTTATAGCAAGCCAGTCTGTTATTGTAGCGACATTTACCCACCTGTGAGGTTGAACAAAAAGGACTGGCTATGTGAAACTATCTGAGCCATATTATGTGACTAATGACAATTAAACCACAGGAAATAACAACACATAAATTAGCTTAGGTCACCACACAGGAACACACACAGTCCCAATGCCCTTCACTAAGGACTACTGTGACATCAAAGGCAGCAGACGGGGAAAAATATTTAATATTAATCCATTTCAGGTTTCATTGAGCCCTCCAGGAAAAAAAATCATTGGTAAAACATTGACTCTAATGAATGGTTTCAGTGATTAAGCTGCTATAGCGATGAACTCCAAAACCTCTCTGACTGGATTAACTATGAGTTGAATCTTCCAGGAATCACACTACACAGCTTGAAAAGAAACATTCCATTACATCTGCTGTCAGGAGGATGTAATATCCTTCATCAGAGACATGTTAACTTTTTCATCCCGAATCACATGCATCTGTCCAGTAGTCTATCGGAAGCGTCTTGGCCCCCTTTGGTGTGGAGAGAGAAGGATATGAGTATGGGTCTTGACCTCTCTGTGCAGCTCTCCATTACACGAGGCGTTTGCTCTTATTCGAGCTGAAGTTTTGTTTCCTTCCTGTAACCTCAGCAGGTAACCTTCACAGCACTGCTATCATTTTACAGAGACAGAGAGCATCTCTAATTCTATGTGTGAATGGGATAGTATACAGTTACAGAAAATTATGCATGTGTTTTTAGAGCTCTAAACATGCTTCATGGAAGTTTATGAATGCAAGCATGATTTTGTTGACTACAATTTATAAAGCACCATAAGTGCACATTGCATACTCACCACCAAGTTTACGACAGGTGTTTACAGATTTACTAATCTGTGAATGACAGTTTGAGGCCTAGCATTTGTAAATATTGCATTTGTCTTAATCTCTTTAACACTAGCAGACAGAACAGCAGAGCATTTGTGTAACAGTTTAAAGATAAAGAGGTTTTTACGCTGAGGTTCCCCAAGGCTCACCTTTAGGTCAATTTGCATTTTCAAAATGGTGGAGCAAAACATCTCACTCTGAGATTCAATCCATCCTCCATACTTCAATATCTGATTAATGGGGAATACAATGCTTTTGAGAAATGCAGTCTTGCACAGTTGACCAGAAAAAAAAACAACAACAACATATTCACACTCTCCCCTAGCAGAGCATCAAGAGGAAATTTCATGCCAGTGCAAGGCAAACATGCAAACTACACACACCTTTTTGTTGTGAGTCAACAGTGCTACCCAATGAACCCACATGCTCAACAAATTAAAAAGAAAGAAGCACACTGTATTTTATTTTTTCCTTCCATCAGATGAATCACTTTGTATCACAATCTTAGATCAGAGCTATTAGTTTATTTTGCAGTGGTTATGTGCTATGGAACAGGAGGGTAAACATCATGTCTACAAAGATCTCTGATTCAGCACCAGTGCACTTATTCTCTACACAGTTCATTACCTCCCACTTTAAAGAGGCCCAGACTGGGCAAAGCTTTGGGTGTATTTTCATGCTTATGTCATAGGTATTTTCATTAGTTGGCTCTCATTTTGGTTTATCTCCACTTCTAAATGAATGCAGATGTAAGCACCTGTTCTCATGAGTATGTCATAGAGATGACTTCCCTGTCATTATTTTTTACTTGATCTATAAAGGCCATGACACACCAACCTGGCAGTTGGTCGTTGGCAAACACTGGGCCGTCGTTGAGCATCTGGCCCAGTTTTTGCATTGTGTACTGTGCATAGTCATCACTGTTAGTTCTTCGATGTTGGTTTGGTGTGTCAAGGCCTTAAGCCAGAGGCACATTAAAGAACTGCAGCAGATCCATTGGCTGTTGTGAACTTTAGCATACTTTTGAAAACAAAGAAACACAGATTTGTGACATTATAAATCAGATTGTTTCCCAAAACCCAATAAAAGAAATCTAACAATTTGCTCTTTTATTGCTCACATTCTTTTAAACAGGAGGCTGTCCAACTTTTTAAATGTTCTTTTATGCAGCTCCAAAACTTCTTTGTAAGACATTGTCAGTGAGAGCCTTGTACAAATCCAATATTCCCCCTTATGACGCTGGTTCTCGAATAGTTTCGGTAGGCCGCAATAAATTGCATCAACATCTGTCTGAAATGGTCAGTCAAAGCTAATTTAATAACAGAGAGTATGTCTAACATCTAAAACAACACAAGTGTAATTTCCCAACATACATAAAGAGACCATTTATTCTGTGACTGTACATGAGGGGGGAGTGCACTAAAAACTGCTGTCAGTTATTTCTCTTAAAGAAGAAAGTAAAACACTTATAGGCTCCATTTGAAAAGTAAGCAAAGGGTGAAAATTCTTTTGAGAATGGCCTTATTTTACTCCCAACTCAATCTGGCTTTCTTTTTCGTCGTTCTTTTTCATGCAGTCATAATGGATGTGGACTGAAGCTTCAAAAAAGATGCAAAAGCACCCTAACGCCATATCACCCTGCAGCCCAAGACTGGTTGCCCACTGAAGCTAAGCAGGGTTGAGCCTGGTCAGTACCTGGATGGGAGACCTCCTGGGAAAACTAGGTAGCTGTTGGAAGAGGTGTTAGTGAGGCCAGCAGGGGGTGCTCGCCCTGTGGTCTGTGTGGGTCCTAATGCAGTATAGTGTCCCCGTCAGTTATGTTCAGTTTTGTTATGGAGCACAACACCTTTTGTGCTCCACAGAAGTAGTCATAAGGCTTTGAAAACACACGAACTGAGCAGATGTTGACAGAACTTCCATTTTGGGGTGAATAATTTCTTTAACAGCCCATGCTGTTGGACTCTATATTTTATGTAATAAAGGTTTCTTCTAACTCACTGTGATGACAAAAGCACCTTGTCTCTAATGAGGTGAATTGTACTCGGCTAAAAATAGTTTTTTCTCTTTTCCCTCAGGATGTTGTTGAAGCTTCTGGTACATTCCTCACACACTTGGCCCATCTGCATCATCATCTCTTTTTTGTTTTTTCTTTCCACTTTCCCGTTCCCTCCTGACTGACCGTGAATGGTTTTTGAGAACACTTTGTGTCCCATACCTGTGGTTTTGTGGTGTTCTGCTGTATCGTCTAGTAATGAATAAAGTTTAGACAGCTGATTCTTTTTCACGTCAAAATGTTTTCTATTTTCTGCTGCTTTTCTGGAATCATACTGTTTTTTCCTTTGGCACAGGTCTGGGATCTTATATTGGATGCATGATGCAATAAATACACTGAGGATGAAGAGAATCAGATGTATTAAGAGACTGCTGACTGCTGTAATTCTCCACTGGGCTTTGCTAAAGGAAATGGGCCTTTGTTAAATCATGTATAACAGAGCTCAATGTAGTTGTCAGTGCTTGTGGTTTGCATGAGGAACTAATGAAATGCATATGAAATTCAAAAGCTGCGTCTTATTTCATTATTAACTTTAAATGTAATATGTAATAATACACTACAGTTAAAATTATAATCAAGTACATGTGCGTTTGTATGTTAATCAACCCATTAAATTAAATGCACAACAAAATATTATTAAAACAATTATTTAAAAAATGTGCTTTAATTTGACATTGCAAAGTGCACTTTTTAAAAAGGGTGTTGAGAAATATAGTCATGAAGTCTCTTTAATACACTTAAGAGGCTGTTTAATTCATTAATATTATATTATCTACAATAAAAAAAAGATATAAGTCCACATTCAGTAATATTAAGGACACTTCTTTTCACAAGGGGTACGATTTGCAACTGACATGAAATCAGTGCATCCAAACTTGTGAATGTCCTGCTTTTCACAAAGGTTGAGATTTTACTGGTGACCGCTAACAAGAAAAGGATAGAATGTTTAGAAGGTTGGATGTTTCCGGAACATCCTGTGCTTCCAGATTCCACCAATGTCAATATAACCAGTGAAAGATCTCCAGTCTGCAGCCCAGATGTGCCTCTCTGAAGCATGTATCTCACATAGCATTTGACCTTTTAAAGCTGTCACATGACTGATAAACCTAATTATCACCAGACACACTGAATGTGTATGAATCCACAGAGGATGCATGTAAAGACACCTGTGAACCATTACAGCCAACAGGTGGTCTACTAACTGTTGACCCCTGAGCTGAGGTCAATGAATCATTTTCAACCCTTGAATGATTGGAGAGGTCCTGAACCCTAAAGGAGACCTCTGTTCCTATAAATAGCAGCAAGAGCTCAGCAGCACCTGACATGCATTCTGGAATGAGGATAAGGTCAACATGAAACACTGATATTCAATGAGAAAAAAGGTTTGAAATGAACCGTAAAAGTGGAGCATCTCCAGAGAACCTAATGCTAACCCCACTTGCTCAAATTCATCATTTGCTATTACTGCTATAACCTTTATCACATTAATGTTATAAGTAACGTGTAATTACCTACAGCTTAAAACTGTTTGGCTTTATTATATTGTATTGGTTACATTTATATTCTTAATCATTACCATGCATTAACGCCACAATTGTTTATTGAATTTCAAGTTGACTTTAACTTCAGAGGACCTGAGGGTAAATCTCACTCAAGAAGTTATACAGTAAAAGGCATTTTTAAAAGACTACACTTCTAAAACCAACCTAAACTTGCCTAAACTGGACTTATCTGCTCTTTCAGTGTGGTCAGGATGGTCATTATTTTTGGATACTTTTGAGCTGACCACGGCTGCGTTTCAAAAGCATCGTAAGCCTAAGTTGATGGTAGCTCGACTGGTGACAGTGGTTCTATGATCAACTTAGGCTTACGATGCTTTTGGGAAACGCAGCTTAGGCTGTGATACCAGCCAAACAAGCAGAACACAAGCTTAACCATTCCGGGGGAATAACTAGACCTGCTAAAGACCAGCTCTGAGACCATGTTAGCCAGCATGTATTAAAATAAATAAATAAATAAATAAATACATGTGAAAGGCAACCTACCTGACAGGAGCTGTTTTTATGACGTGAACTAAATTTACTGGACTAGCTGATTTTGACCAATGTGCTAATAGAGTAATAAAAAAAGATTGCTTGGTTTTCAGGTGTCAGTGTGTTGACATATCTGGTGATAGAAAAGCCACAATAGTTAGCTTTAGCATTTTAGTGTCTATGGGCCAGACAGATTGCGCCAGTGCAAACCATCTTTTGGTGTTAAAATAGTACTGTCAGGATTTACTGAAGATGCGCAGTGAAGAATTAGCGCTGAAAAGCCGTGGACGCAGTTATTTTTGCGTCTGACTTTATTGAATATGCATTTATAGGAGCTTCTCTTTAAGACTCAAAATTTCTGGGAGGAGAGTATTAAAAAGAATTAAGCAATGCAATTTACTAACATATGCGCTCAGCAAATTACTGCTATTTGTGCCATTATTTAACGCCCAAAAAAGCATGTCTTAAAGCAGGCGCTAATTTGCACTGGTCATTATAGAAATGACCTGGCTGCGTCTGTTGTTTAATGTGCACATTGTTAGTAAATCACACGCAGAATTTTCCCCTCCCATCGGCGCTTTTATGGAATTGCGTTCTATTGCTAATTTGCCCTGTTTAAGGTTAAGGTTAAGCTACACTTTATTGTCCCTGAGGGCTTAGAAAAACAACTACCACATCACATAAAACATAAAGTAGTAAAAAAAAAAAAAAAAGTAACACATACCATAAAAAAGAGCGGAAGAAAAAAAAAGTAATCAATAAATAAATAACCTTACATAATGTTATATAATAACTTAATTGCAGAAGGAATAAACAAACTCTTAAACAGATTCAATCTACATCCTTGGAATTCTTAATCGCCTATACCTGAAGGCAGCATTACAAACTCACAGTCCAAGATGTGTGTTGTGTCATGCAAAATCTTATCTGCCTCCCTCAGCATAGACTTTTCATAAAGAGCCTGGAGATAAAGAGATTGTATCCTGCCCATGATTTTCATGGATGTTTGAATAAAACTCCCAAACCTAGATTTCAGTAAGTAATTTTCAGTAAGTAATTTTAGTAAATCTGGCCCTATAGGTGCTATACTATTTTATGCCATTTTGGTAACACTTTTGATTATTTACTCCATTTTTGACATTCTACTAACTAGGCCTATAAGAAGCTTTGCAACTACATGTCAGCTAGCAGTCATTAGAGTACTTTATTTTGATGGTCCACCAACAGACATTCAACTGCCTATAAGTAATATGTCAACTTATTCTACTAACCCTAACCCTAACCTAACAGTCTACTAAAACTCTAATGAGAGTTAGTTTACATGTAGTAGATTAATGAGAGTAAATGTAGTTGCAAATTTACTTATAGTTAGTAAAATGTCTAAAGTAGACTTATATTTGCTTGTATGTTTTGAAGCTATATTTAGTTGGATAAATTCTTAATTGTTTTGATTTATTAATTTGTAATTATTTTTAAAAAAGTAGCTGGCTTATATAATTTAATAAAATTGCACAAAATAAATTTGATATAATCGTGATGCATCGTGACATCGAATTGAATTGAATCATTGACATGATCATCGTAATCGAATCAAATTGTGAAACCAGTGACAATTCACACCCCTAGTATATAAAGTGTCATGGGTGGTTTATAAGGTCATTGTAATGAAAATGAAAAATGAAAGTGTTCAGAATTTCATCAGTATGTTCAGAATATAATTAAAAACATTTACTTTTTTGGCATCCTGAAAACCATTAGCATGTGTTAATTACAAACATGGAGGTAATTATTGTCAAACTAAGCAGATTTTTTACTGTTTTTTCGGCATGTGTTCAGCTCTCCCACACACTGCTATTCTTTACGTGGGAGGTAAGGGAGAGATACGGCGTTCCAAAATTATATACTCCATGAAATATTGAGTAAAAGATTTGTGCTTCTGTCCCAGAATGGAACTCCACCAAAGCTCTGGGCTGGTCTGATGTCTCATCCCAAAACTTGCATATTTTCAGAGGCAAGAAACTATATCTAACTTCAGTATCAGCCCATCTGTGGCTTGCCTGTTCATTTTCCCTGTCATTATCATACTGGACTCTGTTTGTGAGCTATTTTCTGAACAGAGCTATGCCTTTGCTGTATCGGCCCAAGAGATTGAGGAAGACTCGTTTTTATTAGTGGTGGAAGAGTTACGTACACATTTTCAGGGTGGTTTTGGAGACTTCAAATAAAATAATAAAATAACATGTCTTAGCATTGCTGACGTGGAGCTGCGATGAGTCGAACAGGATTTTTCATTCTATTCTGGGATAAATGCACGACAGTTATGTGAGTTATGCTGTGGAAACTTTTCACCTGAACAACATTACATAACGGCACTGCTGTGAGATCTCAGGAGGTTGTGTTTACTGACTGTGGAAAAGCAGTTTCAAATGCAGATTGGTAAATAGGGCTGTCAAATAACTCAGGTTAGACTGTATATGCATTTACATCACCAATTGTAAAGACAGTGTAATCAGTTTTAACAGAAATGAGTAATATCTTCACAACCAGCAAACCATTTTTTGGAAGTCAAGGTGTTCTGTGCAATATTCTGATTTTCAGGTTCAAACCAAAGGGAAAAAAATAAAAATTTCCAAAAATATGAAAGTGTTCCAAACAGGTCTCCCAAAAACCTTTCTTCCATTGTTCAGACAAACAGATAAACCTGCCCTAAACTCATGCTGACATGTTGGACTGATCAAACCAACAGCAGTATTCTGAAGAGAGGAAAGACACGTGCATCTGTCAACAGTGGTTTAATAACAAATAACATAAAATCTCATTGTAACGTGAGGAGCATGACAACGAGTTGGGTGGATGCCCAACGAGTTGGGCATCCAAATGCAAGGCTTTATTAACAAACGGGGTCAAACACCAGCAAACACTACAATCCAGGCAGAGGCAAAGAGTATACCAAAATACAGGCGATGGTCAGGGCAGGTGGCAAAGGATCAAGAAACTAGGAACAGTCGAGGGTCGAAACACGGAAAGGGAAACACGGGAACTAGGAACATGGAATTGCTATTCACAATAATCAGCCCCAAATAGTGGGTGAGAGCATCTTTTATACAAGACCAGGGGAACACATGACAAAACCAACCAATGTGAACAAGACACATGCAACCAGGGAACCAATCAGAACATAACACAGAGATAGCAGGGGTAGCACATGACATGAACACATGAGGGGCAAGGGACACATGGGAAATGAAGTCCAGGAAACAATAGCAAGAGTCCGGGGTGGAGTGCCCTCTCATATGCAAATGTATAATTCATCTCACTTTGCTAATGATGGCAATCTAACAATCTAAACAATAAAACAGTCAAATACAATCCAAACAGTAAATAATTTAACATTTTAATATTTATTGTATGAAAGGTTGGGAAATATTGTATTGAAAGAGTTTCAAATCTTTTTTAAAAAGTGTAATTTCCATCACAGAAAAGAAAGATTCCTAATGAATAATGTAAACAGTATTTTTATTGTACATTGTTTCCAAGTTTTCGTTTTGTTAATTACTTTAGAAAATGTGGAAATTGTTAAATAGTGAAAGAAATATAATTTATATATTTAATTTAGTTGGCATATATAAAATGCTAGCTTGGATGCTATTTAACACAATAAATCATTTGAAATGTGGAGAAATTCGAAGTTTCAGTTGAAATTTGAAATGTATGTATTTTCAAACAGATTCTGATTCCATAATTGCGATGTATTTTTGTTTGCTGTCAGACATAAATACCCATGAAACACTGAGTTAGAAAAATTAAATAAATCAGCAAGACAAGGAAAAGTGTGATTCACAAGTAAATGCCATTGTTACTTTCCAGAGTGTGTTCATAGAAGATCTTCACTTTCTCTGCTCTTGTGGATGAGTGGCTGCAGGTGCTGACTGAATGATGCACGTCCACATCACTGTCTCATGACTCCTTCATCCTCATGCATCCTCTTCATTTACCCTGTGACCGGTCAACCATCAAACCCAATCTGACAAGTTATGAGTGCATATTCAATATAACAATCAGTGTAAGCCCCAGCATCTGCTGCTGTTAGCTGACCCTGTGCTCCATGTGAAATGATAAGGGTAGGATAACACACACAGGCAGGCAGAGCTCTGGTTCCTGGAAATGACTCTTTCCCTCTGCTGCAGTGTTACCTTTGGGCTTATTTCTGAAATATTTTATTAATGATATTATTCATTATTCAGTTGTTTAACTAACTTGCTACAACTTTTGCCTCAATAAACTCCTAATTTGCTGCTTATTAATAGTTAGTAAAATTAAGTTTAGGTATGGGGTGGATTAAGGTATCTAAAATATAGTCATGCAGAATGAGACATTAATATGTGCTTTATAAGCACTAATAAACAGCCAATATACTGGTAATATGCATGCTAATAAGTTAGTTAATAGTGAGAATTGGTCCTTAAACTAAAGTGTTACTTGTTATGGGAGGTAAATCTATCAACCTTTTGCAGATATTCTAATGGTTTTAGAATGAAATATACTGTATATTTGCTGCTACAGAGGTGTGTTGGATTGCACCAGAGATCTGTAACATAAAATGAGAATGAATTCTTCTTTTCTCAGCAGCAGAGTTGAAGAAAAACAACAAAATCAGCTCTGACTTTTCAGCTGGGATTTGCATTGTTCATTCACTATAGAACACTGTGCTAAATTTAGCCATTGTGATTGGCTAAAGCTCAATGGAAATGGGATCCAGAAAAATGCACAGCTGGAAGGCCAATTTAAGCGCTCAGTGCTGCATGAATGGATCATAGCGAGAATGTTTGCATTGGGAAAATCATGGTAAGGCAAATGAAAGCAGCATTTATTCAATGCACAGGCGAAGGCAGAAAATAAATATTATGTAAGAAGTTCGATTTGTGGGCATTAAAAACATTCTGACTTTACTTTAAATAACTGTGACAGAATGTCCTGAAAATGACCAGTAACATCCCAGTAATGTTTGATTTGGTACTCATAAATATTGAGTCACACTTTGGTCAACGTAACCAAATGCCATTATCAACCAGTTTTCTTTCCGTATTCTAACATATTTTTGTGTCTAGATGGTCATTAGATATAGCAAAATAGACCCCTCTGGTATTATGTGCTGTGCACTAATAAACATGCATTAAAAAAATAAATAAGGCCGCTTAATTTCATGTTGATCATAATTGTAATGTCTCTAAAGACTTGTTTACCACTCCAATAATGAGACAATTGTTCACAAAGTAAAAATCCTAAGGTTTGCATTCAGTTATCCCCAAGATTGTGCTTTTACTGTGAGATCATATGTAACTCATGCTGATTTTTCAATAAACGCATGGTTTCTTGGCACACTAGGCTAAGGGAAGATCTTTAGGCTGGGATGCAAATATATTATGATGTCCTGAAGCTCCACCATAGGTCTCAATAACATAATGAACTGTCCCGTCGGTTTCAGTCATTGCACTATGTGGCAACCAGAAAAACATGTGGTCCTGAATTTGTATCCTTGGCTGCAGTTTAAAAGAGCTCCCTCTGTTTGTACAGTTTTAAAAGACCTCCCTCTCACTGCTGGATATGAGACAGATATGAGAACATTTGGACGTCTGTGTCAACTCGCAACTCATGTTATCGTCTCTATCAGTCTAGCATCAGCGGTGAATGGTGGCCCAAAGATGTGGTAGCTGTTCTCACGGCCAGAGCAAAGCTAAAACATCCTGCATGGATACACAATCACTGCCTCTGGGTTTGCGTGGACTTTGTGCGTTTTGACACATACAAACTGAGCTAATAAAAAAATACAAGGAGAAAAAAGCAACAAGACCTGAGGAATGTTCTTCAGTGCAGCCGCGCTTCGCGTTCACGGCAGGAAAAGCCAGTCAAACCACAGGAATGCAAAGCACTGCAGCAGACATGGTTTTCCACAAGCCTGTCTGCGTGTGAGAGAGAGAGAAAGAAAGAGCGAGACAGGGAAAAAATGAGGAACTGTTGTGGTGAATCCACTGTATGTACAGCACCAGAGGTGATGGAAAGGTTGAGCTGGACAAATCAGTCTCAAATCAGTCTTCAAATGCTTAACAGCAACAATGCATTTATTTTTTCACATTATAAAGAAATTAGCAAGTTGAAAATTGAGGTTTCATAACCAAAGACTATAGGCGCATCATATATTTGAGCACAGCTAGTGAAAAGTGCAATGGAAGATGTACCTGTTCAGCTGACAAAAATAAGTGTGGAAAGCTCAACACTTCATGCACACAACGGTTGCGGCTTTTCCTACATAGCGGAAAGGGAGGGGCTAAACGTGCCAAAGCTAGCGGTAACACATCGCATGGGTTTGAAATGTCATTTACCTTTGCTAAAAAAAGTTAATATTTCCATGTGGTAAAACAACATTAGTGTTCTTTTAAATATGATACTGCACTTTGAAAGATTTATGCAGTACACTGGAAGGCCGAATACACAGGACATACTACATAATTTGAGACGGTGAATTTAGTAGAAGGAGAAATTGTCTTACCATTAGCTGGCAACTTTATTAGAAATTTTTAGCCAAACTGTAAGATTGTCTTACCTCCCTGATGTAGGTGCACGATTCGGTAACACTTTAGTATAGGGACCAGTTCTCACTATTTACTAGTTGCTTATTAACAATTAATGAGCAGCAAATTAGGAGATTATTGATTTAAAAGTCGTAGTTAATGTTTTGTTAATAGCGAGAATTGGACCTTAAAATAAAGTGCGACCCACGCTTCAAATAAACACATTTAACGCATCAAGAAAACGTCTATTGCAACTCATATGTCTTCTAAAGGTTTTTACCACAGTGGAAAATATTATATTGGAAATAAAATCACAAGGTGTCTTCGTGTTTTATGCCTAATTAGTTTTATTAAGAAATGGAGACTAGTTCATATATGATGCTGTGAGGGACACAAATGTTGACCTGTTGACCAAACATATAGAGCTTTGACCCCTCCTGTATCTTTGGCTTAGATAATAACTGAAAGAGCAAACCAGTTACCTTTACCACACAGCATATTACACAACCCTATACTCAAATGTTCTACATCAATTACTATACTTTATTACAAACATATTCTCAACCGACATATTCACCATCCCATCTGGTAACCCTATACGAGGAAAGTTATAAAACACCTAGAAGATACAAACTAGCCTTTGCTCTGTTGGTAAACAGCAAGAGTTGTTGGTTGGGTTAGGCACTGGTAGTGCAGACCCACAGGGCAGTTGGTCAGAATAGAGGGTTGTTTTGACTGCTCCATGCTGGCAGGGACTATTCCGTCCCCAGAGGTTTGACTTGGAAAGACTCTTGCACGTGTAACCCCTTGTCCCTCTGATTTTTATGTTATGTAGATAAACTATTTGGATAATGGCCACACAGGGAAGGGGCGCTGGGTTTTGTGTGAATTAAACACTAATAAACTAAAATAATAATTCTGGAGCTATTTTAGCTCAATAACTATGGTTTTGCGCTAAACTAGCACACCCTTGTTTGGACAGAAAAATCAGTCTTATTGATAGTTACTCCGTTTAGAAATAACTTACTTTCGGTCAAGTTAGACCAACATTATGCTTGAAATTTTCTCTACCCCAAGATATTCAAGTACACAAAGAAATGGGAATTGAAGCAATGAGATTTTAGTAGAGATTAAAGGATTATGAAATCACAACACAAAATGAACCCAGTTAAACCAGGTATAGTATACAGTGAAACAATTTGAATAGGAACCCAAAATTCCCCCTTATACCAATCAAAACTGAAATTAGAAATCAGTAGAAATCCTTATAGACTAAATGAAGTGACTGCATTCACACTATCCAACATAGTTATAATGTCAAAACCAACCGTTACAAAGGCTGTGACGTGGCTTGAAGCGTGGAGGCCAAAGAAAAGGAAAACTGGCACTTCCTTTAAGCCAAACAAAAGAAAAGAATTAGCTGGAACATTCTTGGAAATGCTCACAACCCTGACTGGATGTAGGACACAGGATCACTGGCAAAACCAGAGCACAAACACTATCTCCAATTACAGGCAGTTTGCAGTTCGGCAGAGGGGAACTCCCTTGAAGATACTACCGTGGTCACAAGAGTATCCAACAGACTGTCTTTTCCAAAGAACGAGAGGTTATCAAGTCAATAAACATATGTTCATCAAAAACAACTGTATCCGTTTCCTGTGCAAACATTATTTTATCAGTCCATTTAAGTTATATTAATGAATTACTAACATTCTGGAGAAAATAATGGTGAACAATCTATTACAGGTGTTATTAACAGGTGCATGCTTGCTGGGCTAACCCCGCGTTAACATTGTTCCAGCAATATACATATAGATTTACCAGTATTAACCACAGGAAATAAAATTTACCTTCACATCATCAAATAAGCATCCCCAGAAGCGAACAACGATCTGCCATCCATAACATTGGGTTTGCATTTACTTGATGCAGAGAACTACGACAGATTGCCAGTTCTTTTTTCTCTTTCCTCCCGAACGGCTATGCTCCCCTCTCCTAAGCCCCGCCCACCCTTGAAGCGTAAACTTAGAAATGACTAATTAAAATTAAAATAAACAGGTATTTAAATGCAAACAATTTAGTGTGTATGCTCACGTGCAAATTTTAATATACGGAGAACAATATAATAATAATATTATTATTAACCCTTTGTGGTTTGTACTTTATTCCTGGTTTTTCCCTATACAATTAAATCTGGGCTACACATGGAAATACCTCTGGCACGGCCCAGGCTGACTCTGGGGTGGGTCTCCATTGAGCTGAACAGATGAAATGTTGCACCAGGGCTGGAGGCTGAAAGTGGGAGGAAGGTGGGTTATATCGGCTGGGGTAGAAAGGGTAGAGGCGGTGGATAGCGAGTGTTCACAGAGCTGACAGCCCTCAAGGATGAAAGCAGGGGAATTTTTCCTTCCCAACTAAATCCCACAGCTGCTCAGCAGTGGCTGAGGTGGCATATCACATTGCCATGGCTCTCTCCAGCGCCCAATAACCCGTCTCACTGTTTCCCCCCAAAGTGCGTTCACACATTCCAGACAGGAGAGGCCCTTGAAGGCCTTCCAGCTTCAACATTCGGCCTGTCTGGAAGGAATTAAGGGGTGGGGGAGGTGGACAAGATGGTTGGACCAATTTTCCCAGAGTCAGGGAGACACACCCCATCAGAATTAGGTTCTTCTGTCATTACCACCTCTCCCTGTTCCCAGCTTCATGACCAATCCCTTGTTCTTAAGGAGCACATCTCTCTCAAAATGAGAAGGGCATATTTCCACACCAGATCTGGTGTCAAACATAGTAGTCATTTAGACGCCATCATCCAAGCTCACTTCCAGTATTACAGGGACAGTTAGTCCTAGTTCTCAATGTCTTAGCAATGTCCAATTTGTGAGGTCCATTCTATGAATTGGTTGTAAGGCTGGAAGAACCTCAGACACTTTGATCTTCTGAGATACGGACAATACAAACTAAGTGTATTAAAGGGGTCATGACATGGATTTTTAAAAATGATTTTAATATGTTCCTTGAGGTTTACTACTAATGTTAATAAAGTTTTTTGCACACACACACAAAAAAACAAATAAATATGTGGAAAAAGGAATATTTTCAACCCTCATTCTGACCCTCTGTCTGAAACGACCTGTTTTATCTTCATTTTACCCATCCTTCCCTTCACTCAGCTCAGCAAGTGATATTCATAGTCATGTTTAGTACCATTTGAAATGTCTCTGTGCAACTGGTACAATGGTCTCAATCTTACAAGAAGCAGACTAAAACGTAATAAAGATTCTAAGAGTTTAGAGATATTTTGATCACGGTAGAGGGTGTGCCCTTTCCCAGTGTCTTTCATGCAAATCACCATCTGTCCTCAAAAGGTGTAAACTCTTCACATAGGCCTTGATCAATGCAAATTCCAATAGTTAGTACCTGTCTCCAGTTGGAGGATGTTTGTCTTGGTCTGAGTTCTTAAGGAAATGTTGCAAGAAGATCAGGGTGCTTCTGTAGCCAGATGAGCCTATAGTGTGGAGTGTGTGATCAAATCTACACTCAGGTTTGTAACAGACTAAAATGCAGCTTAGCTGGAGCAGAGGAGCACACCTGCTCCACCTAATGATGTTTTAGAGCTCTGACTAACACATTGGCATTAGTCATGTATACTTAGACTGTAGAGGCTAATAATGGGTTTTCCATTTAGAGCAAAAGTGTGTTGTTGATCTAAATAGGGGTGAGCCTCAACCTCTGATTATTGTAATATTATTTTAACTAAGTGTATGTGATAAATCACGGCATGATTATATAAAGTTGCCATTAGAAGAACTTAAGTTGGTCAGCTTGGTTCTATGGTATAAGTCATGGCCTCTGGTTATATATAGTCTTGCCTTAATTGGCTGAATATTAGTCAATCAGCTCTGTCTAATAACCAAGACTGATGAGTTTGTGAATATAAAATCTGTATACCAGCCGGTACGAGACTCAAAGTGTTTCAGGAATACGAAAGAACGAGTGCAATAAGATTAAAGAGTTAAATAGAATAATCAGATGTCTAGATAAATTATTCTATGAATGATCAATAATAATTGACATTCTAACCTAAATTCGAGGTCATAATAAAATGGAGTCAAATTAGAATTTAATTGAATTTAAATTACTTTGTGCACCAAAAAGACCAAATGCACAGGAAACCTACAGCCACCATTGGATACCTTTGTTGGGCCAATTAGTTGGACCTTACATGATTAATAAAATGAATCTCAATAAATTGTTAATTTCGGTTTACTGACTCAATGATCTAGAATCCACTGGATGAGAAGGTTCTGAGTAAAGAATGAATTAAGTTTTGGTTTGTGCTTTGCCTCAAGGATCCAAAGGCGTCTTGAGTTTATATTTGACTAGGTCCTTAGATGTCCTAATCCATTGGAAGTGATGTTGAAAGTTAACTTGCACTGTAGAAAGACATTTTTTGACACTCACTGATTTCAGATGGTCTATTCATTATGGCCTGCTGGCTTTACTATTACGTATACCTCTACATGTATGGGGTGTTAGTGTGTGACTCTGGTTGTAGCCTAATGATCAAGTGAATGCTGGAAGACCTCTTGACCTTCTGTACCCTAAAAAGTTTCTTCCAAGACATCTTTTGCATCAAGGGCCAAAATATCAGACATCCATTCCAGCTGGCCCTCGATCAATCAAAATGACTGCCAGATCACATTTAATGCTTTTCAGAAACATCTTGAAGATTAATGGGCTTCTTCTCCATGTTAGTGGCTCTCTGAGAGCTTTCCAAAGGAACTGAGCTGCTGTGGTATTTTCTGGGTGAGGTCTACAGAGGAGTTGACATAAGCAGTGAGGAGCCGGGGCGGTACTGTACAACTGCCAGAATATTGACACAGGCCTTGTACTGAAAGTGAACACTGATGTTATTTGAAAAACGTGAGGGATGGGTGTCGGCGCCTGGAAACAAAAGAAACGAGGTCACGAAGGCACACCATATTCACTTCTGAGTTACCTTGGCCAGCAGATTTGGTTTTAGCAGATTTAAACTGGTTGTCTCCCAACCTAGCAAGCTGGTAGTCAGTTTGTCTCTCAGCATGAGAACTAAAACCAAGTGGGAACAAGCTTGGTGGCAAACTAAGACCAGCAAACCACCAGGTTGTTTCAGCACAGATGCCTTGCATTGCATCTCACACAGTGTGCATGATGCAAATAACATCATCAGGACAAATTATGTCTGGAATTACCTGAACTAATTGGTTGGTCCACTAGGTGGCGACAGTCACAGTTAAGCAGTTGCATTTAACAATGACTTAAAGAAGTAGACAAAAATGCAAATCAACGCAACAAAAAGGGGAATGTGCAAACAACTGAACTGGATATGCAAGGAGGTCAGAAAGGACCAGTATTTGCACTCAAGAAAGGTGACATCTCTGTATGTCAGGTGAAGTATCACAAAGCAGTTGTGGTGTGCATGTGTATACTCAGAAAGGCTACAGTCCTTAACCATGCGCAAGACATAAAGGCAGATGAAAAACAGCTGTTTACTATATATGTAAGCAGTAAACAGCTAGGTTTTAGAACTGAGCAAGTGTGATACAAAGAGCGAGCTTAAAGGGGTCATGAACCGCCTTTGTTTTTTATTTTGTACTGTTCCCTGAGGTCCACTTATAATGTTATCAAGATTTTTCATAAAATTGTTATGTTTTAGAAGTAATAAGCTATTTTCTGTTCTGTTTTTAACCCCCCTCATCAGAACACTCTGTCTTGAATAGGTGTGGCGGATTGTAGACTCAAAAGTAAACGCACACTGCTAAGATTGGCTAATAGTTGTGCATGTTTGACAGCGTACATTTCTCATAAATGGACACTGCTGTGATTTAGGTAAAAAATGCATAAATAACTCAATCACGAAATAAAAACAGTTAGTCATATTTGTGTATTGCGGCATTACTGTCGGATCCAATATAGTCAGCACAGCATCATCTTTTAGTTTCAATCTCTTTGAAAATCCCACATAAAATTGTGCCTTGTTTATAAACAAATCCGTGGTAAAATGAAGTGAACAAAGGACCAAGTTCTTACTGATGCGGTCTGGATCTTCATTAAAAATAAAGTTCTTTCACTCTTTCCTAACACTGGGATCATAAGGAAGGAGATGCAAAGACTGTTTTCCACAACTTGGCACTGCACAACATCTTGTTGTCTTCATAGCATCTTTATCGTTTGGTTTCTGCATAGACCTGCGTGTTTGCCTCTCTCGTAAACACTACATGCACGAATCGGTGGGCAGGCAAAACAGGCAGTGATGTAGAAGCAGGCATTGATCTTCTTCTGCGAAGGTGGTGCTTATCCACACTATTACATCATAGAGTCGTTTTGGCAGACTGCCTTCAATATAAGCTGTTTTTAGACTAGTTCTGACCTCTTATATGTCAAAAGATCAAGGGAATTTTGGTTTCTCAGTTCATGACCCCTTTAAAAGTAAAAATGATCCATTCCATCAGTAGCATCCTCCAACCCCAATCAAGCACCTTAACCTGTTAATCAAGGTCTAGAAAAGCAGGTGTTTTAAACAGGGAAAGTAGCTCTCCAAAAGCAGGCTTGGCTGTCCCTGTTCTACAGCCTTATCTCAAATCCACAATAATTTCATTTCCAAATGACTATGAGGCAATGGCCACCAGTGTTTCTCTGACCTGTATATACTGCTCTGTTGTGCACCATCCTTCACAGTAATATGAACGAAGGGAGCTTTTAAAAAGTCAAAGGGCTCCATCACATTTCACCTTTGAAAAATGCCCCTCTGTCATCATTTTAAAGTTTTCCTGTGCCCTTTGACCCCTTTATCTATTTTCGAAAGCTGAAGAGTTTCCTTTCGGGAGTTCTTGGCTGCTTTTAGAGGATTTTCTGCAAAGGGAAGGTGGCCCCTGGCTGCACTTTTAAGATACATCAAGGACATTTAGCTAAAGAACTTCATTGCTGGAGGGAGACCTTGGAGAGACAAATAGAATCAAGGGAATTGGAGATGAGAAGAGGCAATGTTAAACACATCCACATGTGATCAGATGAGTATTGTGCAACATAGCAAGACGTAAATAAGGGCCTTTTGATAATTTTCATTTGAGGTGTTCTTATGATTTATTATCTTTCCATTAAACATAAAAACCATTCTGGAACATTAAATGCAAAACATTTCATGTGATCACGGCAAAGATGAGTGTGCTGGCAGGTTAAACGTAATGCCCTTTTGACTATGTAAAGTGTAGAACAGAACACCAGCATTTTACATAAAGCACTTATGGGCAGCTCAAGAGACTATATTGCATGAAGATTCATGATTGCTGATATATGTAATGTTTTCAAGAGAACGCAAGGCTTAAAGGTCAAATAAGCATTGCAGAAAGAATTTAGATTCTCTCAGTTTACTTCCTTGAATATTCCTTCACAATTATTCACGTGTTTGTACTCAAACTCATATCATGCTGTGATCTGTTGCATTCAGATTCGTCCGTAATAAATTGAAGGCTAATGTAGAGCAGAAGATAGGAATGGTTCCTAAACTGATGACTTCTGGCAAACATTAACCATTATAATTGTATAAAGGCTCAGTGTCAAACTCAACCTGATCTCATGATGAAACGTACCTGTGGGAACTTTTTTGCAAGATGCAAAAAACGTAGCGCCATGTACGTTTCGTGACATATTCGATGTGAAATGTCCACTGAGTGGCGCTAAAAGTGTGTTTGTTTGTTTTTCCCTGGAACAGATGAATGTACATATGGTACGTTTCACAGTCAAACCAAAAATCATTCAAACATCAGAAATAATTTTTTGATATTTTTTTACTAGTGGGTGCAGGACACTATAGTTCATTTATGTAAGTGAGGATAGCAAAATAAAGTAAACTGTACATATTATACCCAAAAATTCTTCATACAGTGGACTACCAGTAAAATTGATAAAAAAAAAAAAAAAAAAAAAAAAATTTGATTTGACACTTTGACCTGACCATGTTTTGTTGCATACCTTTCTATCAAAGTTATCTGACATTATCAAGATGAATTTGTTCTGACAGTTTAACTCGAGTTCTTGTCATATTTTATTACCATTTTCTAAACTATAGCAAATAATCTGATCATGTGAAAACATTTTGAAGGTGTCAGAATAAATTTTGGTTTGACTAATTCATTTGTGATTATCAAGATGAGTTTGTTCTGACACAGTTTAACTCTTGAGTTCTTGTCATATTTTATTACCGTTTTCTAAACTATAGCGAACAAACTGTGATAATGTGAGAAATGTTGGTGTCTGAATAAATTTTGGTTTGACTGTATATGACGTTGGTTTTGTACGTGTTTTGTGCGCTATAACTCTAATGCTCCATGACGTTTAAAAAATAACGTACTATCTGCACTACACCTAAACCTAACTGATAGTATGTACAAAAGCGAATGTGACATAAAAACACAATCACAAGCATGCCATTTTAGCTTATTTTTCGATCTCCCATCTTTCAGCTCTTTCATTGTGAGTCATGTTTTTGACAGGATTCATACCCAATGATTCCACATCCTAAGTCCAGTTCTGTGCCGGCTGAGCTACAGAGTAAGCTTGTTACGTTTGGAAAGTGAAACATATGGAACTGTAATCTTAACTGTGTATGAAAACAATTACAAGTGCTCACTGTTTTACCGCCTCTAGTGTTCATTTCTGTTGGAAACTGCAGTGATATGTACTTATTGGTACGTATTTCGCGTCTTGCGAAAAAGTTCCCACAGGTACGTTTTCGTCATGAGATCAGGTAGGTCAAACTAGGTGTAAACATGTGAAAGGAAATACAGTAAAAGGTTAGATAAAACCAATGTGCACTCAAGCTCAATTAGACATAACAAACAAACCAATGCATGTGCAAGACTAGCCGTCACCTTCTGGTGGAAACATTAGACACATGTTACCATACATCCAATTTCCCCATATGACGAACAGGGGTAAAAAAAACATATATAGAGATAGATGATTCAGCTGCCAGTGTATTCATACAAGAGCTGGGTTTCCATCTGCCCCTGCCACAACAAGATTAAAAATATTCCATGACAGCTCAAAGATCAGCTTCCACGGGGGAATCCACATTGAAGTGCCATGGAATGGGAGATGGAAAGGAGCGAGATGAATAGATAGAATGGGGTCATAGCAAAAAATACCAAATATAAAAAGGGCATCGCCCTGTACCCTTCAGTACAGCTGATCTCCCCTCACTACAGACTGGAAACAGTGATGGTGATTTCTAACCTCACAGACTCTGGAGTACAGCAAAGGGCACTCTAATAACAGCACCAAAGGCCTCATTGTGTCTGCACCTTGATTTATTTTTAATAGACGGGTCAGAAACATATGGCATTTTTCCTAAGGGCAGCATGCCCTAGCGCATTCCAGTAGCTCACTATTATTATGTGCTTCGGAAAAACACTTTATCAATGTAATTTAATTGCCAGCACATGCTGTGTTATGCCCTTCATGGCACTACTTTTTGGACATATTTCTTTGAAGTATCTTTGAAGACCAAGAATATAGCAATGCTGCAGTACAATGATATGTGTCAAAGTGTGATGAGGATACATCTCATACCATCACTGTACTTTGGTGCTGCTGCCACAACACTTTATTGTAATAGTAATTCCTATGGTTCCTGCAGCAGTGGGCCGAACTCGACACAAAACTCAGAACCTCACACAAAGCACTTAACATTGTGACAGCTGATTAAGCAATAGATTCAGAGACTTAAGTGAATTAACTCACTGTGTCAAGCTTCTTACCACCCAGCAATTAATCAAGCTGCTTTTTGGCATTTGTTCATGACAGACACAAAGGAGTGGCTGAGGTTCGTCAGACAACCAACTTTATACTTTGTCCTGAAAATACTGTTGATGAAAGCTCTTTTGACCAGTATCATCGTGCGGTTCTATTATTTATTAAATAGTCAGCAATATTTGAACTACAACAGTCCTAAATAGGAGACCAGGCACGTATTACCAGGATGTAGCTTTATTGCTTTCTTAAACTTTATTAATGATAGCCCTAATGAAAAATAAATATACTAAAATGTATTTGAAATACTTTTATTTCATACTAAGTATACTACAAATACATTTACATATTTATGTGATTAGTAAAAATACTCTGGAATTGTACTTTTGGTATACTTAAAGTCTGTTAAATTAGAATAACTAATTTTGTCCTTAACGCACTTTAATTGTGCAGAAGTAGTGCTGAAGTTCAACTAAAGATGTACTGAAGTATATTTGATTGTGCTAAAGTGGAACTATTGCAAGTATACTTTAGGTACAAATACCAGGGTCATTTATTGTTATAAGAGAGATTTTTACTATGTAAAACTAGCACTGTCCTCACATTAACACCCACCTTAATATAAGTTTTATAAAATGGATACTTCCAGCTCCGAAATCTGTTCTGACGAGTCACATTCAAAGATGAAAACCTTAACTTGTGAGGTTTGTTGAGACATATAAAAACTGAAAGGTTTATTCATGCCTTATTCCTTCAGCCTAAATGAAGATCAAATCCACAGGCTTCCTTTCATCAAAAATACATATTGGGTGTGAATGGGCTTTTCGAAAAAACACTGGAGAAATGATTCCATATGGTATTTTGAGGTAACGAGCAGCTTTCTGTGTTTGGGTGGTTGAGTTGTAACATATTGGTGTTATATTAAACCAATGTTATATGTCATCACACTGGGGTATGGTGTATGGAATAGATGGGAGGATTTGAAGGACATGTCAGAGGTCATCAGATCCTCTGAAGCGTAGAGCTTGTTGGAGCTGAGTGACAAAACCGGAGTGGGCACCCAGGGGCACATAGGATAAAGGTGTAACCAACATCTGCAACCCATTGCACCCCCAATTATCCTCGGGTGAACCTCATGGAAAATACGACACAACCAGCTGGAATGTAAACACAACCCAATGGGAACTCCCATTTATTTTCTCTCTTGCGTGAGCAGCAAACCCTATTTTGTTCTGTTTTTCTTCCATTCTTCATTTCGCTGTTGGCTGTTCTTGTTTTAATGTAGCTTGACAGCACAGGTCCCTTTCATCAGCACGTATGCCATTGCAATTATCCATGTTTTGAATCACTCCGTTATTCGGCAGGCAGTACCTGATTCACTCTCTCCTGTTTTCCCGGGAAGTGCCAGTTACTGCAACAGCTGAAATGATGGAGTATTTTCGGGATTCGTTGGTGTTCCAATTCAGGGTACATTGACTCTAAAATATTGAAAGTCTCCACAACAGCGAACACGTGTTTGTGTACACACTGAAGTCACACCACAGGTCTGCGGCCCAGCTGTCTCCGGTGAGGGTCTAGGCTTTAAAGACCTACCAATCTCACAGGCACTGGCAGATTTATCCCAGCAATCTAAATAAACCCCAAATACCAGTTTGTGCAAATCCCAATGATTCCAAATGTTGAAACAATTATGGTGTCTTGACAGGGTGTGAGAAACTATCATCAGCCAGTGCCGATTGACTAGACTTTGTTGTGTAACTGATAAACAAACCAATTAACATCCCAAAAAAAGAGAAAATAATATGTGTTGAGTTATCAGTATTGTTATGGGTTTTTAAATGAAAGAGAAAGTTAAAAATACATGATGATGGAAAATCCACAAACCCATTAAAAAAAGGTCAGTAAAAGAGTCATTTTGTAAATTCACTAAACAGATGAAACCATTACCATGTGGCACTCTGGAATATATCTTTTCATACTACTCTTTTCCTTGAGTTAACATCTTTTTAGATTGTTGCTTTAACATCGTGTTAAGCAATGTTTCACTCTTATTTTGAATGGTAGTTTGCACTGCTTTTAACCCTGGTTAATTAATATTTTTTCCTCATTTATTTTCATATTTGAAATGTAAATCATTCACATATTTCCAAATGGATCAGCTTACATTTCTATGACTCCAGTCCTCGAGGTCCACTGTCCTTCAGAGTTTATCTCAAATTATGATCAAACTCACCTGCTTAACTTTCTAGTAATCCTGAATGAAGTCCCTCCTCTAGGAGGGGGGGGGCCTACAGGCAAAAAAGTGTAATATCAAGGAGACAAGGCCTTTTTTATGGATGTTAGCGGAGTAAATGCTTCATTACACTGTATAATTTTGTGAATAAACAGCTTATCGCTTTATGAATTGACAGTCTGTCTACTAATCTTCAACATGTTTGCCATGAAACATTTTGGATTGATCTATTTTTGCATTTTACAATGGGAAAAAAAATGCTGTTTTGTAAGACAACTCACTGACAATTATGCAATAGGTGTCATTCCTGGCACTTCTTGTTCATTTCAATGATACCCGCAAACAGTGATTGACTGTTGTACAACTTTGACAGGAATTCAATCACATCAAGGCAATAATGTGATTGGTTATCGAGCCACATTCAAGACACTCATGATTTCTCCAATGGTAGAGCCATTTCATCCCTTAAAAATAGGGCACATGCATTTTCACTTCTTCAGGTCACAGCTGACCAGTGACTCTGGCTTTATGTCTTCTTTGAAGCTCCCTATGAGATAACAAGAGAGAAAATACTGTCAAGTTCAACAGTATGATGAATAAATATTAACATCAAAACTGATACTTTAACATGTTAATTTGCATACCCGTATTTTAAAGGAACACTCCACTTTTTTTGGAAATAGGCTCATTTTACAACTCCCCTAGAGTTAAACAGTTGAGTTTTACCGTTTTTGAATCCATTCAGCCGATCTCCGGGTCTGGCGGTAGCACTTTTATCTTAGCATAGATTATTGAATCGGATTAGACCATTAGCATTTGGTCATCAAAAATGACCAAAGAGTTTCGATAATTTTCCTATTTAAAGCTTGACTCTCCTGTAGTTACATCGTGTACTAAGACCGACTGAAAACGAAAAGTTGCGATTTTCTAGTCCGATATAATCAAGGAAATTTGCTGCCGTACCATGGGTGCAGCAGGCGCAATGATATTATGCAGCGCCTGAAAGTAGTCCCAAAGCTAGGTAACTAGTTATGATATAGCTGGGGACTACTTTCATATCATTGCGCCTGCTGCACCCATGGTATGGCAGCAAATTTCCTTGATTATGCGGGTCAAGTTATAGTTCCTAGCCTTATGGCGAAAATGCAGCTTTTTAAGAACCCCGTCGAGTCTTAATTACACGATGTAACTACAGAAGAGTCAAGCTTTAAATAGGAAAAATATTGAAACTCTTTGGTCATTTTTTTTTTTTTTTGACTATTTATTTATTGTAGAACAAAGCCAGCATACATGGCTTACAATAACTATATACAAGCCAGGGTTTGCATTAAAAAAAAACACTCTAGGGGTGACAAACCACATTTATACACATCTGAAATATCCACTATTTACCTTTCACTATATTTTGTTTATCTAGTTATCATATAAGAAAGTTTCTCAATAAATTCTGACCATGCCTTAATTGTTCTTGGTTTAGCTCTGTTAATTCTTGCTGTTGAACACTCTAACAGCGCTATATTTTTTAGTTCTATAAGCCACATTTTGTCAGCCGGGAATGTGGGTTCATACCAAATTTTAAAGATTACCTTCTTGGCTGCAGTTAGTGCGGTGTGAAGCATTCTACGTTGGTAAACATTCAAATTAAGATCAGAATCATCATTCAGCAGACAAATAATGGGATGTTTAGGAATAAGCCTATTGCAAAGTTCTGAGACCATAAGAAACACCTTATCCCAAATTTACTGATAAGTGGACAGTCAAAGAACATGTGCATATAGGTCCCCACCATATTTGAATTACACAATGTACATAAAGGAGTAGGCAAGCGCTTCATTCTGTGTAACACATATGGTGTTGCATAGGCCTTGTGAATCAGTTTAAAGTGTATAAGTTGATGGGCCGGATTCTTGGACATCGCAGGAATACTTTCCCATATCCAGTCCCAGTTTGGTTTATAAGGGGCCAGTTCCTTTTCCCATATTATAGTGATGGGAAGTGCACCGGAGCCATGATTAAGCAATTTGTTATAAATAAACGATACTGCTCCACGTGTCTGAGAAAAATTCACACAGTCCATCAGTGGATGAGTGTCCAGGTTACAGTTCCACGGTACTCCATAAGCACGCATTGCACTTCTCAACCTTAAATACAGAAAGTAGGAATGTCCAGGAAGATTATAACATTCTTTCAAATCCTGAAAGGACCTTAGGCCCTGATTATTAAAAATATCACCCAGAACAAATACACCTTGATCAGACCAGGACTTAAAGACAAAGGGCTTTTTCCCAGATTGTATGTTATGATTATTCCATATTGGGGACTCTTTAGTAAATTTGCTAGGACATCCGATGAATTTACAAACATCATACCAGATTTTAAGAGAGTTATCCACAATTTTGTTATCAAACTTTAGGGATTTCTTAGATAAACCAATAAATAATATATCTTGTAGTCGATGAGGATGCACCGCGGATGCTTCTATATTACGCCAAGCAATCTCAGAGTTTACTTCCAACCAAGTCTTAATGAAGCGCAGCCGACATGCCCAGAAATATAGTTGAATGTTAGGAAACGCCAAACCTCCCTTTGGCAAGGACTTCTCTGTAAGGTACTAAAGTTTAATTCTTGAATTTTTGTTCCAAATGGCCCAATTATAATGGAGTTCAATTCTTTGAAAAAAGTTTTATAAGGAGAAAAGAGGAATCATGGAGAATAAATAAAAACCTGGGAAGAACATTCATTTTAATGATTGCAATCCTAACTTACCAAGAAAGCGTATGCGTTCCATCTGTCTAGACTCTCCGTCACAATATTATTGAGTAAGGAACTATAATTTTGCTTGACCACTGCCTGAAGTGAGGGAAGGATCTGAATTCCTAAGTATGTGAATGTATTACTAACTGGGATTAAGGAGGACACAGATGCAGTATCACACAGCACGGACAGAGGAATTAGTACTGATTTCTCCCAATTAATTTTATAACCACTTACTTTACTAAAATCATCGAATATTTTAAGACATTGAGAAATAGAGGTAGAAATGTTAGACAAATACAATAAAATATCGTCAGCAAAAAGAGAAATGTGGTGTTTAGAGTTATCTATAGTAATAGGGGAAATTATATGATCCTGACGAATTGCTTGTGCCAGAGGCTCTAACGAGAGGGCAAACAGCAGTGGTGACAGTGGGCAGCCCTGTCTTGTGCCTCTGCCCAGCAGAAAAGCACTTGAGCAACTCATCCCTGTCAACACCCATGCATAAGAACTTGTGTAGAGAGTTTGTACCATATGTATGAAATGGGGACCAAAGCCAAAACACTCCAAGACTGACCAGAGATACGTCCACTCGACCCGATCAAAGGCTTTCTCTGCATCTAGCGAAAGAATAGCACGTTGATCATCAGTCGGATTGGGCGCGTCTATAATATTCAAAAGACGTCGGACATTATCCATACCACAACGTCCCTTAAGAAATCCTGTCTGATCATAAGGGATTAGAGAGCCAGCAACTTGATCTAAACGACGGGCTAGAACTTTAGCATAAACCTTAGTGTCCGTGCAGATTAATGAAATCGGCCTATAGCTAGAGCAACAGAGAGGGTTCTTCCCTTTTTTCAGAATCAGAGAAATAAGGGCAGTGTTCTGATCTCTGTGGAAACAACCTGTCTCCATTGCAAAATTAAAGGAATTAAGAAGGAGTGGTCCAAGCATATCCCATAACACCAAATACAACTCTGGGGGTAGACCATCCAAATGGGGGGCCTTACCCTTATTCATAGACTCTAGAGCTTCTTTTAATTCACTTAGTTCAATTGGAGAGTCAAGAAAATTACGTTGCTCATCACTTAGGTGAGGGAGATTTAATTTTGATATGAATTCAATTCTCTGTTGATCCTCCAAACCCACCTCGGAACTGTAAAGATGCTCATAAAAGTTCTTAAATATAGCATTCACCTCATCCGGGGCAGTATGAAGGATGTCCATACTATCCTTAATGGCTGTTATTGACGACATTGAGTCATTGTGTTTCAGCCTTAGCGCCAGCAATCTAGTGGGCCGTTCTCCATTAAAATAGTAATTTTGTTTAGTGCGATGGATCAAGAACTCCGCCCTTTTTAGTAAGACTGCCTTACAGTCAGATCTTAAGTTACCTAAAATCTTACTTTTCTGTTCTGAAAAAGTTTCTTTTAAATCCTTCTCCATTATTTTAATCTGGTCCTCAAGACGATTTAGTTCTTTTACTTTAGATTTATTATCAAAAGAGGCGTAAGAGATACAGTTTCCTCTCAAAAAACATTTGGTTGTTTCCCATAGAATCTGTGGGTTAGCAGCTGAACTGGAGTTCTCTGAAAGAAACGTTGACAAACTGGCCCGTAGCTGTTTAATAAAATCCTCTTTTGATAGTTATATTGAAACGCCATCTTTTTGACCTTTGGGATCTCACAGGAGGAGACAAATTACAAATTACCGCCGAATGATCTGAAATCAACATGGGAAGAATACCAATACTATTTACACACTGAATAAGACACTTAGATATTAAAATATAATCTATTCTCGTAAAAGTCTTATGTCGGGAAGAATAAAAAGTGTAGTCCCTACAGTTTTCATTCTTCATCCTCCAAATATCACAAGTTATTATCCACAATAAGATCATTCAGAGCCTGTAAAGCCTGATCATCATATACCGTGGAAAGAGACTTATCAATCGAAGGATTAACAACTGCATTAGCATCCATACCCATAACCAGGCTATAGTCAGCAAAACTGAGGAGGAGCTTATTAAGATAAGGGAAAAAATCTACATCAAATTTATTGGGAGCATAAACTGAAACAAAAACTATTTTAAAATTATTCCATGATCCTGAAACATATGTAATCCACCCATATTCATCACCTCCCGATTTCTCTATTAAGAATGGAAATCTTCTATTCTGAAGTATGATAACTCCTCTTGAAGCATTCGTATGAGATGAGGAGGCTATGATTTTGAAATGCCTGTTTTGACAACGAGTGACATCTGAGGCCCTAAGATGGGATTCTTGAATGAGAGCTATGTCGGCTCGCTTACGATGCAAGTAATCTAGGCATTTTGTTCTTTTTACAGGGGAATTCAAACCATTGACATTCCACGATATCACATTGAAGTCCTTCATCCTAACAATACAGCAAAAAATAAAAACTTGCTGCAGATGAAACCATAGTTACCATATAAACCAAAATGTCACCCCACAAAAACACACAATTAATAGCATAATCGAATACGGCAAACCCTGGTGTTAACAACGTAGTGGTCAAACAAACCAAAGAACATACAAACAGAGTACAAATGGCAGCATGCAGAGAGATAAAACACACTCTCTTACCTGCCTGGAAAATAAAAGTATTTGAGGCCATGCACTCAAACAATGAGGCAAAGCTCCAGGTATCAGTGACCCGCTTATCCAAATGTCCATAACGGCAATATAAACTTATGTCCCTACTTGAAATATTGAAGCATAGAATCTAGAGGGCTGAGTTTAGTCGTTGGGGGTTCCCGTTGCCGTGGTAGATTCCATCCGCGTGTCGGTATCCAGGGAAGAGACAAATCTCTCGAGGTCTGCGGGGGTCTTGAAAAGGATCTGCTCACGGCCGTTTATCACTTTAACAACCGCTGGGTATAACAGGAACGACTCGATGCCCAACTGTTGAAGGCGTTTTCTTCTTTCTGACATAGCTTTCCTTTTTTGAGACGTGCCCTTGCTGAAATCTGGGAAGAACCACAGCTTGGCCCCTTCATAGCTGAGAGATGGTGAATTTCTGGCTTCCTTCAGGATCGCTTGTCTGTCGTTGTAACGTAGAAGTTTGAAGATCAAGGTACGTGCTTTCTTCCTGGTGGGATCTTCGTTCGCGTACAGGCGATGCGCGCGTTCAATTTCAATCTCCTTCCCTTGTAAGGCCGGTAGCCACTTAGGAATTTGGGTCTGCAAAAACTGGATTGCGTTGCCACCTTCGACTCCTTCAGGTAGACCCACCAACCTTAGGTTGTTTTGTCTGGACTTGTCTTCATAAAGCCAAAGCTTCTCCTGCATATCTTCCAAGCGAGACATGCTGGCGATCGAATCCGTTTTGATATCGCACACTGTGGTTTGCATGTAGTCAAATCTGTCACCGAACGCTTTGACATTTTTTTCCAAGGAATCAAGTCGCGTAGAAATCATTGAAATTTCCTCGCGAACGATCGACGACATGCTTAACTTTATGGCGCTCAATTGCTTTTCTAGCATCTCAGCAATGGCGTCATGAAGACGTTCATCATCTTTAGGCCGCTTTTTGGAAGGTGAATATGGCAATTCCCGTTTGGATGCCATCTCGGAAGCTTCTTAAACAGAACGGTGACTCAAAAACTCAGCCTAAGTCTTAGCAGGGATAGTTTATAGGGGAAAAAGGACATCTGAAGCAGAGCGCCGGAACACTAAGCAGCCATCACCACTCGCCGCGCATGCGCATCCCCCTAATTGGTACATTGTTGAATTTTTCTCCTTGGTTCAGATTGCTTTCAAAAGGCAACATTTTAAAGCTTATCAATTTACGAAGGTGTGCGAGTAAACAATCCTCTCATTGGTCAGAGTACACCTGTTTATGTTCTGGGATTCCTCTCATAGCTGTCTTCCATTAAGATGAAGTGATCAGTAGAATAGCTGTAGTTCTGTCATGACAACTCTCGGAGGGATTTGCATGGTAATGTACATGACAATGTTAATGTATTTGGTCTTGGTGGAATAGATCCGCTACGCTGCTGCTGTGGCAGAGCAAGTACTGAGACTTACTGCTGCCAATACATCCACAACATGCTGCTGTGAGCATGTAAGAAATATTGCTGCTGCAAATATAACATGCATGAAATAACCCCCTATAGCATACTTGAATCAACTTGTAGCAGATCTATATAGGTGGAGCTGGGGAAGGTGGAGGGTTTCTGAAGCACGCTGCGAACTGTTAAATCACTAGTCATAAATGTGAATGTTGAGCAGAGAGCTCATTGGCTACTGATACAGGAGAGAACCAATCAGCTGTGCCATGTGATAATGATGTCATCAGGTCCGATTGAGTTAGACCTATTGGACTGTGCCATCTAGAGTTTCATGCCACAACTCTGTATTTAGTAGCATTTCCTATATAATGTTTCACCACAAGTGAATTGCTCCAGTGTTTGTTTTTAATCGGGCTGGAACTACTTCGTTAAGGGGGGTCTTGGACCAATTATTTTGACACTGTATGTTAGAGGGCTGCATTGGGTTTGGGCTCCCGCGGGACCCAACGCAAATCTCGCGGGAGCAGGCGGTTTTACCTTTGCTCCAGGCAGGAGTGGGCGGTCAGAATTTTGCGGGAGACCCGCAGGCAACGGTGGGATTTGGTGTGTATAGAAATGGAGTCAACACATTAAATTGAGAAGAAAATTAAAGCAGCTGTTTACTTGACAAAAGCAAGGCAAGGCAGACATCTGGAAACAATTATCAATTGTCAATGAAAAAAAATGGGAAAGAGTTAAACTTAAGTTGCGTGCACAAGGACATAAATCTGGCACCTCTGCCCTGAGATGGCATTCTTATTTTCTAAGTTCTATGTACTTAAGATAAAGTTATTTAATGTTTTGCTTTGGCTTGTATTTAGCATACTTAAACTGTTTGTTAACAGTTGGTCATTGCACACTGAGTCTGAAATTTTCGTGTGCATTTTTCTGTTTTTTTTTCGTATTCCTCATCCTTTCCTATCAAAATGCATGGTACGGATGCGAAAATACAGAAATCGAACCTGATGCGAATTTTTTTTTATGACAGATGAAAGTTTCGGAGGCAGTGTGTAAACGTGATTGACATAACGTGAGGTCGTATTTATTTTTTAACATGCGAAAATTTTGGACTGGGTGTGCAATGACCTTTTAAACTGTTTTAGTAAATCGTTTGGTGCATGTGTATCAAGCAGTAGGCTTCTTTTAAAAACTGAGGTGCTGCTATTTGTGCTTTTGTTTTAACGGTTAATGTTTTATAACGCTAATAAAAAATAGCCTACCCAATGTTTTTGTCACGTGGTGATTTGGTTTAGGATTACTTCATCTTATTTAAACGCAATCATGTTTAAAGCCTGCTATTCTGGATGTTAAGTTGAACGAATATTCGAGTAGGCTATTTGTGTAGCTGACTTTTTTTTTTTTTTTTTTTTACAAGCTCTGAGAGAAAGTCCGCGGGTGCGGGCGGGAGTGGACACAAACATTGCGGGCGGGAGTGGAACATGCAGGTTGCGGGAGCGGGCGGTCCTGGTCAGAAATTCAGCGGGAGCGGGGGGGTGCGGGTTTAATTAAACAGTCCTGCGCAGGGCTCTACTGTGTGTCCTTATGCCTGAACAAACCAAACTAATGGACAAAATGCACTAGGTTATGAAACACATGCTCCAAACCAGGTGTGAAAACACTTTTTTTTTTTTTTTTTTTTTTAATTATGCCATGTCACACATGAGATGCAAGATGTTCTGAATGGCCCCTTACATGTCTAAACTGGTTCTCCAATTTTTCAGCACCCCTTGTGGCCCCTAGAGAAAAATGCGTTATGCAAAACAATTTCAAGCTTGCATCAATCACAGACACAATAAGGCGATAGTTTGCGTAAAATAAATTCTGTAACTTTTATTCACCCTAATGTTAATTCAAACCACTACGTCCTTTGCAACACATTTGAGAACACTGAGGTCCAAACAATGTTGAAGCCCATTGATATACTTTGTAAGGGCAAAAATTTAAGTATGGTATTCAGTGATCCACCTAAGCATGTCATGCAGGTTTGCAGCAATGTGAGGGTAAACAAATCACTCAATTTTGGGCAAACTGTCCTTTTGAAAAATGAAATGCAGTGCAGACACAATTTTGACTCTACAAATGTGCAGTTTGTCCTAGTGAGAAGCAGAACCTTTTTAATCTAAACTTTTATTTGCATGCTTTGTATGAGTTGACGTTGATTTGAGTTTAAATGGTTTTAGCACTTCATGAAATGAAAATCTTAATGCACCTAGTGCACCATATTTCATCTATTATTTGCCATGTGACTCTCACTAAACTCAGCAGCTCTGATCACGCTATAAAATGAGACTAGAAAAGGCAATCAAATCAAAAACATTTGAACTCTACATGCAGATGACTGAAGAAGCCAACACTGCAAATCTGTGGTATGAATTATTTTCCATTGTGAATATAGTCCTCATACTCATTTAGATGTGGTTTAATGGCGTCATGTTTGTAATAGTTCTCATTTCCCCCTTCCAAAACTCTTATAACTTTTGGCTGTTATTAAAGACAAACTTTTAGTACCCTAAAAATGTTGTCTTGTGGCTCTGTGCAGTAAATACTAAAACGTGTTTAGTGTGGTGAATTACAGTAAAATCGAATCTTTTAGCAGATTGTATCAAGGTATCCAGATTGAAGACTAAATGCTTATACCAAGGGTGTCATTTGGCCCCAATTTTAGTAGATATTTTTGGTAATATTCTTTTGTCACAATGTTTAGATGGATTCAATATATCAACCTACACATGGCTTACATGGTTTTATCTCTGAATGGAAAATTACAAGACCTTTTTATTGTCAGATTTATTTTAAAGTGTCTTTTTTTTTTTTTTTTTTCTAATTTCAGATCAGCTACAGGATATCTGGCTGTAGCATCATAAATGAGCACTGACCCGATGATCTCTCTCTACACTGACCTGAAACGTAGGACGACGCTAAGCCTAAATGAAACTGGATTTTGTGACTGACCACATTCATCCAAATTTGTATTCTTTCTATCATCCTAAATTTCATTTCTCCCCTATTATTTTTATTTTTTTTTTTCTCTCTCCTAATTCTCAATCTTTAAGTCCTATCAAGGTCAGATTTGCACACTAATTGGCAATTAGCACTTTTTTTGCCATGTGACTGATATTCAGTCATTAATAATGACCATATAAAACCTTATATGAAGCGCGTCGCAGATGAAGCTGATCATGTTGGATTTGTGGTCTGCAGGTCTTCAGAGCGAGCTGTTGGGGTTGATGTACAGTTGCACTAAAGGTGTTTGGTTTAATTTGTGATTATAAAAACATCTTTTGTTTTGAATCCAGCTATATCTTTCAAAGAAAGGTTTTGGGCATTAATTTGGATAACTACGTTAATTTCAAAAGTATGTATGTTTGTGTGAAATGTTTTTGCGGTATAGTTTCATTTGTTTTATTTTTGTAATTGTTCAATCAGTGTCATATCTAATATGTACTTATCACTGTTGCAGAGCACATGCAAATTAAAAAAAACAAAACAAATAAAAATAAAAATTTGTAAAAGGAACTATGTAGATTGCCTAAATCAGAGATGTGAAACCGTAATATAGCATGGCCTTGAGTCCTATTTAAAGGCAAATGCTTTAGGGCACGTTATCATTGACTAAGCAAATTTGTGACTGCCACAATGGCATTAGACACTGTACCGTTGTCTATCAACGTCATTGTCTCTTGAGTTTTTGTAACTTGCACTGATACTCATGAGTTGTAGAGTGTTCTAAATGGTTAGTTCTTTTACTTGTCCGACAAAAAGAAACATGGTTATCGCTGGTGGTAAAGCTCAATAAAAAGTGTTCCTTTAATTCTCACTCTTCACATCCCTAAACAGCACTCTACTTAAACAGTGTAGCTTATGTACAGAAAAAGGTTGTGTCCTCACTTTGTATTAATGCGAACATTAATATGAATTTATTTGTCTTATAGGCTGTAACGTAAAGCTTATTTGTAATGCCTGATTAACTTTTAATATCTACTTTTTTTTTTACTAAACTAAGACATGAAGTGATCATCTTATGGTTTCAGATCAGTCATATTCTAACTAACAGAAGTCTTTTGTGTGTTTTGTTTGTTTTGGGGTCTGTCGGGGTGATGTAATTTGACATATCAGTGTATGTGTATCGGAAAAGAGTAGGCTTTAGGGTTAAAGGTCAAGCTTTCAACTCTCCTTCACCTCTTGATATGAGGATTTTGGTCCTGTGTGTGGAATGTCAGCCTGAAGTGAGACACTGAGGATTTTTTCTTTTTTTTCTTTTACTGCACCCACATTGTTTTACTTTCTCATGAGCTGTCTTTGCATATTGAAAGGAAGTTAACTCAAGCTGTTTTTGGAAAGACGCTATCCAATGTGTATACGCTTATTGCCAATTAAACTTCATTTGGGTAATCTCAGTCTCTCCATTAAAGCCTACCTTTAAAAGTTTGCTTCAGTGTAGTAAATCATTTTGTTCTAAACTTCTCTACTTAGTGTTGGAAAATCTGACTTATTCTAGTGAATCGGTTCATCCTAAACAGACCCCTCTTTCATATGTGGCTTTGGAAATTTTAATTCTTTCTTGTGAATTGATTCATCTAAAACAGACCCTGGAGTCTGTTCAAGTCCTTGTGTTGAATTTATTAATTGATTTGTTTATTAGTGTGCCTCGGTTATATAGATTATTTAATATGAGTATCGCTTATGTTGTCCTAATTGGGATTTTTCATTCATTACTTCACAAATTAAAACGGATAAATTTATAGTTTAATTAGATATAGACAAGAATAGAAGTCCAGGCTATGTCACAAAGGTCCACCCACTTGGAGATTCCTGGCTTCACCACTGGTTTATCTAATATTTCTTTAAACCTCTGGTGCTCTTTGGTCATTTTAGACTGGGAAAAAAAATGTTTTGAATTTTTAAAAATCGCTACTTCATCGGAATCTTACGAAACTTGGTGACTTTTATGGCAAGTCACTGTGACCACAAAAAAAAAAAAGTCACACTTGTATTGTTCGCAGTCAAAAATGACCGCCACTGGAAATGAATGGGAAATACACAAAAATACGAAAATAGAGAATTTGTGTACAATCTACAAATCGTTCACAATGCAGAAAAAGAGTGCACAGCAATAAAGGGGGATGCTCTAAAATATCAAGAGTGCAAAATAGACACACTCCGCCCGTCAAACACACACTCACTTACACAAGCATTCCTGTTCATTTTTGTTACATTTTTGTTGAATTTTAATGTTATGTGCAACAATGTCTTTCTCTGTGTTCAGGTTTGACTGTAGTAAAATTAATGCAAAAACGAACATTTCAAACCAAAATTAACAACAAAAAAAATCTAAACCTTTACAAAAAGTTTCTTTGAGAATATCTAAATATATATCCAGATCCACAACTTAATAAAAATAAGTCTTTATGCCTAAAAACCACTAGAGAGTTTATAAGCCTTTTATATAGAGCTATATAGGAATCTAGTGGCTAAACCATTGAATTGCAGATGTTTTTCTTTTTTTACTCCAAGATGGCACTAATCTGACTTCAAAAATTGGATTTTAAAGGCATTGTCTCTATTTTAATTTGAAATACTGCCATAATTGAAAAGTAATATCAAAATCTTAGATTTTTTTTTTTTTTTGTATTTTCAATGGGAAAATATTGATCATAATTATTGCATAAATATTAATTAGTACCATGAAATTCTCTCAAAATACAAATAAAAAAAAATATGGAACAAAAATATATTACATTGATTTTACTGAAAATGAAAAAAAGTTACATTTCGGGTGTTCGGTCAGTTTTGACCGCGAACAACACGTGTGTGACCCCCAAATGAACAATACCAAAGGGTTAATATTGTTCTTTTGACTTTTCAAACGAAAACAGGGTGTTTGGAACCATTTTACAACAAATGTATTTATATTGTATAGATTTATGATTTAGAATGAATGTTGTGAAAAGGCTATAACTATATCGCTTAGCCTTACTGAAAGGTGTATAGGTTATAGAAAAATGCATTAAAAGATATTTTGTAATCATCCATTACCAGGAAAAATTGTATAGTTCCAACATATTAACTTTTTTTTAGTTATGTCATATTACCTTTTTTCTTCTGGAAATTGCACTTCAGATTACTTGCGTTGAACAGAGCTGCTATTGCGTAATGTTATTGACTTGGAGCCCTGTGTGTTTGTGCATTGTGTTTCAAGTGTATTAGCGTTTGAGTGACAAGACTCATAGTTTACATAGTGTCTGACTGTCAGCTGGTTTTATTCTACGTCTGCAAGTCAAACCTATAAACGGTGTCTCTTCAAACTCTTTGCCAGACATAAGTCTTTTCACTAGCTAGTGCAGATATGATGGTTTATTTGAAAAGCATACAGTGAACTGCTGTTTGGATGAATGTATTTTTGCTCTGTTTAACATTCACATAGAGGTATTCTGTGGTCAACATGTCGGTACTTGCTTTAGCTTCATCTTAATAATCAATCTTTGTGACATTAGATGCTTTCCTGATAAACAAGGACCTGACTCTGTCTTGTACATGACACAGGCAATAAAGGTTAAAACAGGCTAATGGTTAAAATGCATTTTTAGTAAAATATGATCTATCTGAATGTGCAATTACGCTGAAACCACTTCACTAATAAATACTAATATCAAATCAGCGTGTCTCAGTCAATATCTACACTGCAGCTATTTAGCACATGTGGTGAGGTACATAAAGTTTTATGGGGCCCCAGAGGAGGGAAATGAACCCTGCTTTTTTTTTTGTTTGTTTTTTGTGGATGACCCTACAAGAGGAGGTGCCACTGCTCACAAAATGGTTTAAAAACTCAGTGGACAACTTATGTGTCCTCTGTCTATGAGCTGTTCCCTGTGCACATTAGGTTGGGTTTTCTTTGTCTTTCTGTTTTCCTGGTTTTTCCCCTCTAGGTATATCTACAATGTTTAGATGGATGCTTCTAAGGATGATGTTATTGCTCTGGATGACAAGCGTAACACTTCAGGGCGGCACAGGTAAGCATGCTGATAAAAAAACAATGCTCATAAATCTGTTTGGGGATTTGTATGAAGTACTTTGTAGCTGAACCTTCCAAGAACAGAATTACAGGAGGTTTTCCCTTAAGTTGTTGCGACACAAACTGTGTTTCCGGTCTTATGTGTTGTCCATGGTGTAGAGCTCTTTGACTTCTGAGATGTTAGCAGAGATTCAACACTGTCCAGAAATGACCAGAAAAAGTACTAATTGAATGTTGTAGCTTAAGGCATGTGGATACAGTATGCATAGATGAGTTGTGATGGTAGCAATATGTTCAAATGTAGCTTTTTTTTTTAACTAGATTGCCATTTTGTAAACCAACTGGTAACCAGCATCATAAACAGATACAGTGATATAAGCATTTCATCAAAATTTCGAAAACAGTAGTTTAGTAGCAGATTGTTCTTAAATTTACTGTTAAAAAAATTCATTAGCTGAAGTATTGTTGATATACCAAATTACTAAAGTCTCTTTTTCCTTTATAATATACTGATAACCAACTTCAAAACGCAGCGAGTAAAGAGAAAGCCACATGATGAATCAGTTATAAATTGTAACATAAAACCCTCATGTACATAACTTACAAGGGGAAAAAAGAAGAAAGTTATTTAAATGAAAAAACAAAAATCTGGGAATGTCTGTTTACTTTTTTTAAAAAAAAGACTCTAAATCACTTCCAAGAACTGTAAAATTGCATACAATTTCCTGTTAGATCTATTGCAGTTACAGTGTAAGGGAACTTAATATTAACCAATTAATCAAGTTTTTACTGTAGTGATTTCTTTAAAAACACTGAATCATTCAGGATGACTTCTGTGTTCATTTATTCATTCAGTAATTCTTGGTGCATAAAAGTTGTTTAGCTTTCAATTCAGTTTGCTCTTCATGGTGCAGTTTGATCATGATGAACTGATATGTCCATCATGGCAGAATTTAACTGACTTCCAGCTCACAGGCTTGAAGACAGAGAAGTAAGGAAACGCAGACACACAATTTAGGAAATGAGAAATGCTCCAGAGCTGTGTCTGGAATCACATACTGGTTGCTTCAAGACAGGTTCATGAAACACCAAAATAGTATAGATTGTAAATCTTTTAAATAGGAAAATATTGATCACATAAAACTTTGAATCAGACTAGTTTCTTAAGATTCAGAAGTCCCTGGCACATATGCACAGAGGTGTGTAATCTGTTTATGACAATGGGTAAAAGAATGTGTGCTCATTGAGGCATTGTCTGTTTCTGACTGTGGCAACTGTTTAATTTTTTTTTAATATTTAATATTATATATTAAATTTTAAAAGTACAGTACTGTAATATGCAGTATATATTATGCAGCAGTTTTATTTTGTTCATGTTACCTGTGAAAATCATTCATGGAAACAGTGTCATAATAGATCCATAATGAACTTTGCATGATAAAAGTAGCTACAGGTATAAAGCATTTTATAGTTATTGTACATAGCAATGCTGTATTGAACGTGACAAATGTGTTTGTTTATACATTCTTAATCAACAATGGAGCGTCCATAAACCTCAGCTATATTTTCATATTTTTTCTTTGATTTTTGTGATTCTGTAAGTTTGTCATGTACAGTAGGTTGTCCACTGACAGGATTTTTTTCCAATTGTTATTTAAGGGTACAAACCTCAAAATCCAAATGGTGGTGCGGCACAAATGTCACCAAGAGGTATTGTGAATCTTTCTATGTTGATGTTTAACCATTGTTATTTGGAACTTATTTGAGTTATTTGGAACTTTTTTTTTTAATTAATAGTCATGAAATTTGTAACTTGTTTTTCTGGTATTGCGAATGTTCATCTTTAGAGAAATACATAGCTCAATACATCTGTTATTTTCAGATTATGGTTTGGGTCCAAACAGCAACTTTTTGATCTTTTGGAATGATTTTATTTCTTCTTTACCTTAAAAATAAATTGAAAGTATTCAATTCTTCTCTAAAACAGTGTTACAGGTTTTTTTCAATTGCTAACAAGCATTGTTTAGTACTGAAGCCACATTTTCAAAACTATTCGTACAGTCTGCATTACCAACATGTATCTTGGCCAAAAAGTTGATCTCACCTCCAAAACTCACTCAGACCAACAAAACATTTCATATAAGTCTCAAAATAAGCTTGTTTCATCATAACACTGCACTGTAAAAAAAATTCCGTAAAATTTACGGTAAAAAACTGGCAGCTGTGGTTGCCGGAATTCTATCGTAAAAAATACGGTAACAACGTTTTAGGTTTTACGGTTTTAACTTAAATTTACAGTTAAATACCGTAATTTCTTTAACTGACACAATGTTAATATACCAACCTATTAAAGTACTGAAATCTGTTTTGTTCCTTTGAAATACACTGATTACCACCAAATGCAGGTGGTGATGAGAAAGTCACATGATGAACCAAAGCCCATCACAAGCAGCTTTTAAATAATAACATATATAGAAGGTGCACAGTGTCATTCACACAAGCACTAAACACCATCATGGTGAGACTCATTAAACTGAAATATGCTATAAACATTAATTTAACAACATTAGATGTAACATACAACCCTAATAAACAACTGATAAGAAGAAACATAGTTATTTAAAAGAAAAAACATCAAATTCAAACAGAATTTGAAATGCAACACAGGGAATTCTGGGAACGTCAGTTTATGGTTTTTCCCTGTAAATTTTACAGGAACTTTCCGTTAATCATTTAACAGGTTTTTACTGTAGCATTTTCACAGTTTTTTACCGTTAAAATCACGATCATTTTTTACAGTGTGGGAACAATTCTCATTCAGAAAACATACATTTCATTCATAACACACTGATCTAAACAAAATACTAACAACAGGGAGCATTACATTAACATTTACTTGCGAAAAATTTACACATACAAAATTTACTTGTGAAAAATAAAAAAACACTAAAATAAATATAAAAAGTTGAGAAAATATACATATAAAAAAATTAATTCTGAGCAATAATTACAAAAAAAAAATCATCAGTCTAGTATAATGAGTTGCTGTATGTGCAGTATTGGAGTCCCAAGAGTCTTTCTATATGGAGTTTGTATGTTCTCTCCATGTTGACGTTGGTTTCCTCTCTCCCACAATCCAAAGACATACGGGACAGGTGAACTGGAGACTGTAGTGAGTGTGAATGTGAATGTGTGATGCACTGGGCATCTGTCCAGGGGCTTGTCCTGCCTATGACACAGGAAAGGCTCCAGCTTCATGACCCTACACAGGACAAGCGCTAGGGAAAATGTATGGAATAGATGGATGGACGGATTTATGTTCAGTACTGTGAGGTTTCTAGTCCTCCCTCTCTCTGCCACTCTTTTTTCCCCCCACCAATGTGTCTTCCTTGATCCATGTTTCCAAACAAAATCATTCCGAAGCCATCCATTTATCAAAAGATAAGGAGAAAGAAAGAAAGAAAGAAAGAAAAGACTAAAAATAGGACATCTGGCTTGCCTTTCAGCTAAAATTGCATTTAGTTGTGTTTGGAATAATTATTATTCAATTTCATAATAAATATAGTGTGCTTAGATTTTATATTTCAATATAATTCCTGCAGAAATGGACAGAGTTTGCCATTGTTCTGATTTGAATGTGCTTTTCAGTTTTGAAAGCAGTGTGTTAGCATTTGAAAAATGTGCTGAAAATGAATAGTGTTTTGCCAGTTGTGGAGTATGTATGACAAAAGTGTTTGTGGATTTTAAAAAATGTGGTCATTTCATGCATTTTGTCTGAAAGCAATGAAAAATAATTCACAGTTTGATCCACATAGACTTCTGTATTGCTGAATGTGTGAACAGTTGCTTGTTAGCCATTGAAAAAAACTGTAATAGAGGTATATTTTTACCTAGTGCTCTGCTTAAAACTCATCTTACTTCACTCATTAAATATTAACAATGAAATGTGGTCAAATAAATCATTGCTTTTTTTATTCACAAGTTATTTTATTTTGCTTGGTTAAAGTATTTTTATATTTAGCATATTTCTGTATATGTACAGCAGTTTTATTTGTTGTAAGTATATTTATTTATTTTAGAAATTTCTTGTAACAATGATTTGGATGGATAATGAAAGACAATTCTTAACTTGAAAGTTTTTCTTTATTATCAGGTTATCCTGTTAACAAAGGTACAGGTAAGCCCCGCTTGAGAAAAGCAACCGCACCGTGTAATATGTAATATACAATATAATTTAATGAATCACATCTTAAAATTGGAATCATCATACACCTGTGTGCTGTATTTCAGGTGCCTATAGGAGTGCACAAAATAAGCCTGGATACGGAGGTCGTCCCCCAAATGGTATGAGTTTACTTTGCTTGTAGAATATGCACATAATCAAGTAATCATAAGTTTTCTATTTTAACATATTTTTGATTGTTATCAGGTGGAACAGGCATGGGAATGATGAACCAACATGCCTTGAAGCAGAGGGGAGGTATGTGATCTAATGTACACAGAAACTAAAAATGTTTATTATTATTATTATTATTATTCATGCATAATTGACCATTTAGATTTTTTCCCCCTCAAAAAACTGGCCTTCAACACTTTGTTCATTTACACAGTTAAGGGATTTCAAAACAACACTGTGTTACAGACTTAAAAGCCTGTTCTTTTTATACCATGTGGCTATCACTTATTTAGACTTTTTTTGTGCAAAGCTTTCTAATTATACTAAATTCCAGTCATTTGTCTTTCCAGGTTATGGAAATGGTAATGGTAATGGCTACAGAGCTCCACCGTACGGGGGTGAGTTTAATGTCAAGAGTTGTTAAAGTTATTGTAGTACAGATTTGTGCATAAAATGTTCTTGTTAAGAATGTGTACAAGCACCATTTGTGCCATTTTGTATTTACTTTCATTAAAGTTGTCTTTCACTGTCTGTTTAATGTTGTCCGAAGGCTACAGCAATTTAATGGGTGCTCATCCCCAAAAAGGAGTTGGTCTAGGTGAGTGTGTTAAATATTCTTTGTATTAGTTTACCTAAAAATGTCTGTCAGTTTTTTGCTTTATTTCTTCTGTGGAACACAGAATTTGGGAGACTTTGGTCAGTTTTTAGAAATAATATCACAAACCAAATAAGTTACACCACCATTGTCACAAAGTAGGAACATTTGTACACACCAACCAACTTTTTCTGTTATATTAAAATATTTTACATTAGGTGGAAATGTTACAATTGTTCACAATTGTTATTTTTACATTAACTAGGCAGTAGAGGCTATACAATTTTTCAAACCATTTTTCTCTTTCGAACCCCATTCTAAATTTGTAGGCAGTATTTCACACAGACCACCTGATACAGGTGCATCTCAGAAAATTAGAATATGGTGAAAAAGTTCATTTTTTCTTGTAACTTATTTCAAAAAGTGAAACTTTAATATATTTTAGATT